>VICI01004172.1:0-11497 GCA_019593645.1 Akabosia matsudoensis
CTTGCAGATAGTGTTTTAGCGTATCTTGCAGATCGTGTTTTAGCGTATCTTGCAGAAACGTCTTTCGCTACTTTTGAGAATCGTGCATGAGCGTTTTTATTTCTTGCTAAGGTTTCGTTTACAGCCGTCCTGGTGGCTGGTGGTGACAACATTTTGATGTAGAAAAAGAAAATGTTCTTTAGAAAAGTTAGTTTGATTCCAAAAGGAGCAATTGTAATCGGAATCACGAAGAAATATACATAAGTAGATTGGAAAATGGGAGCTCAACCAGATTCGTGATGGAAACAAGTAGAAAAAGAATGTTCACTTGATTGCATTGTGACACGTCTATTCACTATTACGCTTAATGCAAAGACACAAATTCTGAAGTGAACAAAAGAGCGCTAAAAATATGTCAATGAACGCTGAAGAGAAAGCAAAACCCCAAACCTTTTAGACAAAAGCTCTTCTGAAGGGATAGAGAAAAAATTGAACACGAAATGAAGTGGTTTGAATGAGTAAACGAATGAGTGTGATTACAACAATAATAATAACTGTTATCATGAAATTGCTTGTTTTGTTTGCTATTTTTCGCCCCTCCAATACGTTGTAGTAGGAATGTATAAATTCATGCGACCGAGACCTCCAAAAATAACATAGCGTAGCAAAGCAACACAAGTGAAATCATAACAAAACTGTCTGCATGTTTTTAATGCGAAGACATTCCTAGCCGTTTTCTTCTAAAACAAGGGATCGTCATATAAAACCACATCGTCAGAGAAAAATAGCAACCTTGTTATTTCTAACGGTTATGAGAGCCTTTTACGTAGAGGTAATCATTACTCTTGTATTTTTCCGTAATAACAATGAACACGTCCATCACTGATTGTGAGTCACAAGCAAAAGGAAAAATACCACACCAAAACATAGATCCTTCGTTTTCAGACACCAGTGAACCGTAACCATTTTTATCGTTATAGAATGCTCCACTTTTTATATTTTAAAACCAACGATCTTTTTACCTATCGTTTTCGTCAATGTTTTTATCTGCAGCGATTTCTTTTGTTGCGAGGCCACGATATTGTAGGGAACCCGAAGGAAAGGGTACCCATAGCAATGAAAATGAAGGGAAACGATGATGACTGTCGTTTTTCCTTTCTACACGACCCTCTAAAACTACTCATTTGCTTGCAAATGATGTTTATTACGGGAGTATGGCTGCTTTGATCTTGTTTTGCAGTAAAAATTCTTACTTGCCTTTTCTGAACGGGTAACTGCAAGCCCAATATCGCAAACAAGATTAACCACACTGCAGCGTTTAACGTTGCCTTTTACCAATGCTTTGCATTTTGACAGGATGTATCATCTCTACATCCCCGCTGAAAGAGACACCATTTGAAGACCCAACTGAAGTTTCCGCATTAAACGACACTCATTCGAAGGATTTTCATCACGAAACTCATTCTTCTTCAAGAAAGCCATGGATATTAGGTGCTTAAACCCATAGAAAAACTAGGACTAAAGCAGCTAGATTGAAAACCAAGCGTCCCTCATTTTTCAAACGCTTTTTATCTTCACAGGGAGGACATGGTGATGTAAAGTATTAATAGGAAAAGTAAAAATCGAAAAAAAAACTACATCGACGAGATCAACATAATCATTGTCATCATTTTTTACTGTCAATGTATGTTTTTGTACTGTAGATAAAAGGGATGCATGGAATGAAACCTGATATTGTTTTCTTTGCGAAATGTGAACCCTTGTGGTTGACTGGATGTAATGTTGAATGTCAAAACTGGATTTTTTTGTTAAATACATACACATCTCATGGCAGTTTACATAGAAGCATTAGTAGTATATTGCATTGTAGTACATCGCAACAAGAGCGCGATTAAAAACTAAGATATGAAACTCGGGCAAATTGCATTCAAAAGAGAATGTTCCCTTTTAAGCTTAAAGTCCTAACGCCATATGCATATTGTTGATAGTAGTACATTATTAGTAAACGTAAAATTTCTAAAAGTTTTAATTCACACCCAATATCGAAAAGTCGTAAAACGAACGTGTGTTAGGTAAGCAACATACCTAGATATCCGAGGTTCCTGGTCTATTGTATGTTGGTCGTAAAGGCAAAAAAAATTCTGGACCAAAATAGCCAAATTCATGTTTTATGCCCATCTATGGTTTTACTTGCATATTATATCTGCCATTAGTTTTGAAGGATTCGTATTTTTCTGCAGCCGTGGACTTCATCTTTCCGATTCCGATCTTTTCTTATGTAACTCATCTGAAGAAATCATGTCACAGCACTTGCTATATCTGTTAGTTTGAATTCAGCGACCACCATCGGATGTAAATATGGAAAATGATACCACTACAATTGACAATTTATACTTCTCGTCGAACCTGTTAACGTTAAGAAACTTTCCAATTTAAAACTTTTGAATCGCATGCACGGGACAAATACGTACCTGCAAGAGAATATAGTTGATAGTCAACATGCTCCTCCGGACCCATTTTACAAAGTCTTTTGATTAAATTGTCAGCTTATCAAGAAATGAACGCTGTGGAAGTTAATGCGACTGTATATCTCCTAGAAACGCACTGCATATCTCATAAAAATTCTTGCGAGCATGTGGCTTTTATTTTCTGTTCTTGTCAGGTTTTTTTTAAAGTTTGTAAAAAGAGATTGCACACAAAGCACGTTTGGTTTAGCTCAAGTCTTCATAATGTGCTCAGTGAAAACAGAAGAAAGAAGTCTTTTTTAAAGAGTAAACAGAATGCTAGTTGAGCCATGTGCGACATAGGCATATTATAATAATGTTACTAATACTGCTAAAAGCCTTCTCTGTACTACTCTAGCATAATACACACATTTAATATTATTCTTGCAGTGCATTGTCATGAAAAGTTTGCAAAAAGGCCGTTCACTTACGCTCTCTGGGCTTTGCTCACAACTGCAGTTGAGTATTATCTTTTCTCTATGCTCTCATAGCATAATGAAGTGGGAAATGTATACCAGTTTTACAGCTGGCCATTGCTTTCCTAAACAGCTACATATTTCATTCTTGACTTGCCACTAAAAAAGGAAGCAGAGAGAAAACGTTTTTTCTTCAGGTTCTTCTTCCAAACTATTGTTTAGCATCGTATGTGCATACGACTGCATACAAAATAAAGTTGTCAGAAGGTAAAAAAAAGAAAAAAACATAAAAGATGAAGGAAAGTTGATTCAGTTGATTCAGAGGATAAAAAGGGTGAACTGGCAGACCATTAGTTGGAGATGATTCCTCTGATACATGAAGCACGATTCTTACATGCAGTTTCATTTCCTATTTGCAAGTAAACTTAAAATTACAAGAAGGAAGCTTGAAAGCGTGCTTTCAGAGAATGGTTCTAGGGGTTAGCGACATCAAACTTGTGTATTTTTCCAATTGAGGCGAATGTCCATTTTCTTCGTACAATTGTGAGGGTACGACAATATCTGACATGGGACTAAAAAGACTGAGGGAAGGAGTGCCTATGCGAAGTTCCCTGGACTGAAAAATCAAATCAAAAAGGTGACAGGCATGCGATGCTGGAACCCATCTCATATATTGCATGATATTATGCATCTAATTTTGCGGATTTCCTTATACTTTGTCAGTGTTATTTTGAAAAGAGGAAAAGACCTTTTTTAAATGCGCGCTTTATTGCGCATTATACGTTGGGCAAATGTATGTATTATGAAAGATGGTTTTAAATGCCTTTTCTAATGCTCAAGCTCATGGTATTCTAGTTTTATTGTTTGACAACTTAAACTATCTTAATCATACAACAACTATAGGTATGTTTGAAAAATGTGGACTTTCAGAAATAGTTTTCTCAGTTATGCAGCAAGCGAGTATGCAGAAGAAACAAGAAAATATGTGAGAAGTTTATACTTTGTTACGCATCCACGCCATTTCTACTGACGAGGTCGTGATATTCCGTCTAAGCCAAAGCTTCTGTGATTTTCTTCCAAGTTGCTTTCACCATGCACTTTTCAGCTATATAGCGTAAAAGTTTTGAATTTTTCGAAAACATTTTTACAACTCTTTTTCTGCCCTTGGTTTCTTATGGGACTGAAGGAGGGAAAGGAAGTTTTAGTTTGCATGAGTGACTACCAACACGGGCGAATGAATACAGTTTGCGTACGGAAACGAATAGATAGAATGAGTTGATTTAGTTGAAATAATGTGATAGCATCTCGGGTTGCAGTTGAAATTTTTTCTAGTGTTATTTTAAATTGAACGTTGCAGTGTTATGACAACAACAACCCTCCCGTTGTACTTTCTCCAAAAAACCTAACCATATCATGTACATTTTGCTGAGAGATTCCTACCATTGACTATGCACAGCAAATGATCGTAAAATGAAAAATAAAATCAAGCAACCATGCGCGAGATGCTTGACTATTTTATACTAACTTTTATCAGCTTAGATCATGTAAAAGGACAGTTTTTAACATCAGCAGGAGCAAAACGCTGTTAAAAAACAACACTAGTTTCTAAATTGAAAAGTTTCCAATTTCCATTATAGAATATATACAACAAGTTGAAATTCTCAGAAGCGTAGGAAAAAAACGAGAGGTAAACGAAACTTCTTTTGGCACGACAGTGTCTGCAAATATGCCAAGCTCTGATTTCGCATTCCAAGGAAATCAGTGACACAAAACGTACAGGAAAAGAATCTAATCTGATTACATATGGGCTACAATGTGCAGCATTCACAGGAAGAGTTTAATATTAGAACGTAGGTAACAATACGCGAAGGCTAAATGTGTTTGACATACATATGTATACTATGTAAAAAACAACAATTGATTTCACAACAACTGATTCGTGGCTGTTTCTGAACAAAACTCCCAATAGTCATTAATACATGTAAGGTTTTAATTTCAAAGCACTGCTTCCGATGGTGAATTTCTGGGTTACAAAATATTTGTGAGTGAAAGGAGACATGGATGCTTGCTTAGAGCACCAGTCATACTTGACAAAATTTCTCCACCAAGGGGGCTGGGCTATAATTATTTTAGGAAAGCTAACAGTAATGCTACACTGTTCTAATACATTGCGCGATTTGACATGGACCTTATTCAGCATCTCATGTATGATCTAAGTCACTGAGAGCTATCGAATCCAAATTTGACCCCAGTTCTTTTGCACTAGCTCCTGGAAAACATTTGAGGGATTGTATATTGTACAGGGTGGTTCATTAACATCGAACCATGCATTTGTTTTTTCCTAGTTTTATGGATCTTTATCTGGTTATGAGTTGATTTGTCTTATATGGAAGCGCACACGAGGATGCCCATACTAGACACCTGACGTCCATTGTAGTTAGGAATAACTACAAAAATGGCAGTTCCGACACATAATAATTATCAGAACCTATCATACTTGTACTTCCATTTGATTATCCCAGAATTGGAAGTGCAAGTAATGACAAATATCAAGTAAGGTAATGCTTAGTATCATATATCCGCTCCTTGTACTTGCGCGGACATTCATGGACAAACACGCGCAGATTTTTTTTGTGCATCTTCAAATCTGAACGCCGTATTGACATCGGTGAAAACGGAGTACATCTACAAGCAACCACAAAACAACAGATGTGTCTGTTGTTTATTACAGTGCTTATTCTCCTTCTTCCTCATTCCTTGTCAAATGGATTACATTAAAAAACTGATAGCAGACTCTTCGTTATCAATTAAATAAACGGTAAGGCGTCCACATTACATTTTAAATTACCCATTTATCAAATTCGTTGTTGCTTTCTAAACATTACTATCGTTTTTTTTCTTCTAGTTTGTTGGTGGATGGTGATGCTGATAACTGGGTGAAATGTGATGCAAGAGACAACATCACCCACGAGCCTTGGAAAAGTCATCAAAAACAGCAACATAACTAAAGGGAATCACCACGACCATCAAGTGGAATACAGCCTTATTGCATTGTCAGACAACAAACATGTCTGTTGTTTCTCCATTTTGCAGGGCTGATTAGTGTAACTGATTAGACTTTGGGATGACTGTAAACGTTTGGATCGGGATTAATTTGTAGTTTGTAGTAAAATAGTACAGATGTAAAGATTGTAAAGATGAGTTATCTTTTCGAATAATAAAAAATCCTGATTTACACATACTAATGTATTCTCCCAGTCCGAATCAAAACCTCCAAACCAGCTATTTACGTTCAAGAAGAGGCATGCCAGAAGCATACCAACTTTGAAGTACTGCGGAGTTACATAAATCGTACGTCTCGGAATATTCAATATTAGTATCGGCGTGGTAGAACAATGTTAGGTTGTATTTGTACCTACAGAACGAGTAATTCCAATAGTTGTAATTACTTGGTTATACAATCTCAATAGGTCTTAATCTTGGACTGGCGACCTCCTAAAACTGTAGTTACTTGTGTTTAACCAGTGTTATACTCTGGGTGCACACGGTCGAAGGATCCTTTTGTTACACTTTTCTTATAACAACATATGACTTATTTCAGTTATCATTTGACCACCTTATTCAGAACCAAAACCTCAACAATTTTTACGATCAAACTTTTTCTAAAAGCTCGTTAATTGCGGTGATATACAGTTTGTTTTTTATACATCAAAAGGGTCCTTCGACCGTGTGCATCCTTGTAAGCTTCCATTTGGAACTGAGAAAAATCAACTCAAAACCAGAAAACTAGGGAAAAACAAATAAATGGTGCAGTGTTTATGAACCACCCTGTACATACAAATTTGTACCAACGTTTTATAGTCGCAATCTGCAATCGCTACTTTTATTGTACATAGTCAAAGTAAGTTTTCTTTCTGACACTGTTCATTATGTGATCTATATTTTTACAACGGAGGTTGTAGTTGACATCTACGACTCTAGGAGTACTTGTTCAGATTACATTTATCTACTATTCGAGTCAAGAAGCATTTTATTTGTCTTCGAATTCATTTTTCTGGTTCTAGGGTTAATTCACCGAGCAATGAACACAAAGTGGACAGTGATGCATTACAAAATTGCAAGATTTTCATTATAGGTACTTGAAAACGTAATGATTTGCAAACTATGATCGCCAAAATACTATCTCTTTTACGCATGGTCTAACACAGAAATTGCTACATTCACATGGACACAATGCGTTATTTTCCATCCATTCATGGCTGACAACAGCACCTGGTACCCGACAGCACTTTTCTTGTTTCAGTCTTTTCTCGTTGATGTACATATGGCGGGAGCAAAGTGTGAAATGTATTTTGGCATTCATCATAGCTGCACAGAGCTCAAATTATATCCCCGTGCTTTTATTTAAGATAACCATAGTCATCGGTAAACGATTAGAAATACTTTTATATAGTATCACCGGGAAAGACGATTGTGTAGAAAAAAGTATGTGACCATGACTGGCATGAAGCCAAAGGAAAAGTAGCATATAGGTGGGTGTTTAAAAAAATCAGCTACCATGTACAAGCGTTCTATTACTTCTTCAATTTTCTAACAACTATTGCAGTCAAAAGGTTTTGACATCCTATTTTAAAACACCATTTACTATGCATTCATAGCTGATGGGGAGTGATGATGCAATTTAACAACTTATTAATGGTAGCCCTTTTCAAACGTAATTACTATCGCTTCGTGACACTAGCCTTGAGAGCTCATCTTACGTGTTTTCTTTTCATATAGCATCTATTACAGAAGAGCTACTGATTACATAACCTCTGGAAAAAATTAAAAATGGACCTTTTATAACAAATTTTCAGTATCCCGTTCTCATCACACTGAACAGACAGGGGAAGCCAACTAAGAAGGTTGAATATAAATAAGACAAACTGGGTCAACTTATTCTGGGTCTTGTAGACAGTCATTATTACCATCTTGCTCATCGACCCTTGCTACGAAAGTCGACAACGTAACATCCCATCCGATATTTTCAATGGTTGCTTGCTCACATATGTTTGTTGGAATACGGCAACACGAATCCTTTTATGCATGCTTGCGACACAAACTTTCTCCAAGACAAAAAAAGTGTTGTTGGGGTAGTAGGATTTTGGCGATGAAAATACGTAAAGTTTTCGGCTTCCTTTTAAAAGTGGAAAGTTAAGGAAAAGCTCGTGAAAAACGACCTGACGAGAAATCTTCCTCCTCTTGCTAATAAGGGAGGGAAATAAACATAAACAAAGTAGTTTCTTCTAGACAAATCTTTCTAAACGGCAAATGTTTATCAACGTGATGCACATGATGATAATGATATGGGACGTATAAAATGAGTATCCGGACGACAAGAAAAAAATCGTCTTACCGATGTGCCTAGAGATTCTGGGTGCACTCACAAGTGAAACTGCTAATTAGTTCAGTTGGCCAAACGTCACAAGAAAGGAATGGGAGCGGAAGAATGGGAGTTTAATTAGAACAGGCTCCGTGACAAGTTGATACTTTTGAAGATCAGGCGTTTCCTCAATAATTAGGTTGGCTCGTAGTAGAAAATATGCAAATTATTTGGTTGACTTATAATGTATCCGCGTGTGCAATGACTGGGGACCCGCAAAGGGGGAAAGCTCACATGCCCTTACACATTGCCAATTTCACACTATTTTATGGCTTTCCATTTTTATCGACGACATTGACAGGGTGGAACATCAGCGTATTCCAATATGAGTGGAAAAAAACGTACAACAAATTTTGGGCGAAGATTCGACAGGACAGTATGACAGTGAAGGTTATGATAATATATTACAAAAATTCCGTTGCATGGCAAATTCCGTGATTTTCTGATATAAAATGACTGGGAAATGCAGACAATATTCCGTTACTCTGGCCTACCATGCATATCCCTTTGTAACACCACAAGATTCTCGGTCTTGTCGCATTCTCTGTGAATAGAGGAAGGTATAGAGTCTATCATTACAATAGAAATTTTGAGGTATCTTACTTGCGTGATTCTGGTTTGACTACTATTATGTATTCAGACGGTGACTTTTGAAGAACGTCATTTTTATTGCTCCCCATAAACTCGTCAGCTTTACTCAGTTGAGTCATTTTGGCATGAATTAACCTTGTGCATTTAAATTATAAAGAGAAAACCCGCACCAAGAAAATTGTGGCGGACACTGTCACAAAAATGTTGATTGTATCACAAGGGTAAAAGAAAGCAACGTCGTCAACATGTTCATCTTCTTGTACTATAGTTTAGCATACGGTCAGTAGTCACTTTCATGAGCATGTTTGGCAAAAGAAGGAGGGAGCAGACGTCAGAAAAATGAGATAAAGAAAAAAGACGTGATTTGGGCGCACTCCTTTCCTTTTCCTGGCCTAGTATTTCATATGTCGTGTCATCCGTTTCTCCGTTCTCTCCCTACTTGGTTTCCCGTTCGTCTAGTAAAATACGCAAGTACAAGTTTGAACGGCAACTAGAGCAGAAACGGAATTTTTTGACTTTTCGCAGGGAAGGCACAGTTGTGTTGGGAACGGGGAATAGAACTGAACACATACCTACATTCATTGGGCAGATGTTCTGAAAGGATTTTCTGTTGACCCGTGACATATGTACCTAAACGTTTTAAAGCCGTCTCAAAGAAGAGTTTTTGACAGGCCCAGGCATATATAGTATCAAAAAGATTTAGTCATGTCAGGAGACGGCATAGGATACTTTTTCGCAAACTACATTTTATCCTTTTAAAGAAACCATGCAAGTTGATGATTGTTCGACTTAACTTTTCTTTCACAAACTCAGAAGTCAAAGAACTGGAAAATAAATATTTTTTTAAGAGCGTTCCATTTTGATCATGATCCCATCTTATCATTTACTCCAGCGCTGTGAAGGGCAGTGTGGCAAATGGGCGAAAATTGGGCTTGCTAAGTACTCCACTTGGGCCACAAGGAAAGATGCATTCGTTACCAAATAGGATGGCAAATAATACTTCATTTCATTTCCCAAAAGATAAAAACGACAGTTAACAGGGTTCGCTATTCTTTTTAGATTTCATCCACGAATAAATATAGTCGTAATAACCTTTTTTGTACTCATGGTAACACGCAGCTTTCATCTCTATGTCTTCTGGTAAAAGTTGAGGAGTAGCAGTGGTGGCAAACATCCTTCTGTCGTTTACAGGCTTAAATTTGCAAAATGGGGGTTAGACATTTGCAAAAGCAGGACAAAAAATAAATCTAGTTGCAAATTTAAGCGGAGCACAATAAAAATCTAGTCGGGGATGTGATTTTTTTCTAAACAGGTTAGCTGTCAGTAAAAAAGGTATTAAGTGCTCGAGTCATAAACAATGTTTGGCATCAAGTATTTAAGTGCTCACAATCTTACAAGTAGTTCAGCGTCAAAATAAAAAATAGGTTCATTTGCGTGTAGTATCAAAACGAAATAGCAGGGAAAATCGTAAAACAAAGTGAGCAATGTTAAGTATTGTCCGTATGTCTTGTATGCGAGTTGAATAAAAGTAGAGCAAGCTCGCTACTGTAGTAGCTTAAAGTAAATAGGTTTTATAGCTTGCACAATGTACTAGGGCTGTTCATGATTTTATTATGCACAGGACGTGCCTCAGACCCTAAATGAAGTAAAATTCAATATTCGCTCGAGTTGAGAGAAAGCCTTTCTTTTTCTTTTTTGTCGGCGAGTGAAGCATTCTTTAGAGACACGCGTTGAGGCTGTGTTTTGTATTCTTCATAAATAATTTTCCCGAGTGTGTCTCGTAAAGATTGTTTTATTTACAATTCAACAGGCGTGTCCATAAAAAATATAGTAAACTGCTTGTTTCTGTTAATTAAGTTCTTGTGAGTGGAGTTTTGAAAATTGACGCGAAAACCAAACTGATTTATTTTTTTACTGAGGGAATCTGAATTCCGAACAAATATGCGTATTGTATGTCTAGGCTTCGAAATTCAAGACTTGGGAAGCACGAAGTGAAGCATATGTATCGGTTTCATTGGCGGCAAATAAGAGATGAATGAAATAAGTGGAAAATGTTGAATTATTTCAATGGACTGGAGAGACTAATGACTAATTAGAAGGCATTTGCAAGTGCAAAATTAACCTTGGATTTAAACCATCCGGTACCCTTTTCTTAGGCTTATCAAAGGGAAGATTGATAAAAGTAGAATCGCAATAAGGAGAATGCTATAGCTATAATTAAAATTCACTAGACGAAGCTCAATTTTTTTTCAACAAGAAAAATGAGGACAGGCTCCTTTCGTGTGCCCAAGGACAATCAACAATCCTTAACTTGCAATGCAGTTTCTTTCGATACAGTTGTAACTGAACTTGTGTTCCATCAGCAATTTTGAGAGATGATATTGATACGGCATGAAAGTATACCGGGACTGCACAGAGGACCAAGATCGTCATTGCTTTGCAGCCGAAACAGAAAACTTTGAATAATAAACCGTTTCAGTACTTTCTTTGAAGAATTTCTTAATGAAAAGAATGCCGTAAGTACTGCATTCTTGATGAAATCAAATCCTCTTCAAATTTTGGAGCTTAGATTATCCCAGTGATCT
>VICI01004173.1:0-11497 GCA_019593645.1 Akabosia matsudoensis
GCAATTGTGATGATTTGGAAGCTGACGTGGAGCTTCACGAAGCGTCAGCCTTTTGTGTCTTGTGAAGATTTTTGGGGAAGAGAAAAGAGTCCCTGTCAAGAAGCCGAGGTGGTAACACCGTAGCTCAGTAGTAGCTCCGCATTTTTATTAATTTAATTAAGTTAAACGTATCAAACTAATCATTTAATTTTCCAATCTTTCTTTTATTTCGCTAGATCAATAAAAAGTAGAATTTTATTCATTTTAATACCACCAAATCTGTGCGTGATTTTAATTGGACTTATTTAAGCATCAACACAGAAATCAAAACCTGAGGATTATTTTAATCGAAAGGTCATCAAAGGTCACCCCTGCCAGTACACCACAAACCCCAAAACATGGTCCTTCGAGCCGGATTCCTGCAGGGATTGACGGACAATTAACCAATCAGTGAACCGGAAGTTATAAGTGACGATATTGGCAAGGGTTGTAGTGCTAAATATTGGAAAAATAATTGGTTTTTATTGTGATTCGAGGCTTATTTGTGTGTTTCTTTTCAGTTTTTACTCCATAGACAATCAAAATGGGTGAAATTAATCAGCGTGCAAGTTCTCATCGACTGTTACAGCGTTACCTGGAGCAAGTTCAAAGGGATCTGGATAAAA
Source organism: Akabosia matsudoensis (assembly GCA_019593645.1). Classification (NCBI taxonomy): domain Eukaryota; kingdom Metazoa; phylum Arthropoda; class Collembola; order Entomobryomorpha; family Paronellidae; genus Akabosia; species Akabosia matsudoensis. Next base: position 645 of record VICI01004173.1, read on the forward strand.
GGTCACCCCTGCCAGTACACCACAAACCCCAAAACAAACATAAAGGCCAATTTAAAAGATATCCGGATTCGCATTTTTTTTTTAAGAGTGAACCGATATAGAATGATAAATACGTTCAGAATGTGTACAGAGTTATACATAAACAACTCACCATTCTATCCATAAACTCCATGTTCTAGCTTGCTATACAGTGAAATATTTAATTATCAGCCGTACTTTGGACGCTATTGTGTGGTAGTTTTGTGCAGAAATGGGGAAAATTTTCTGGATAACTGCGAGTGAGGAAGTATGAACTACATGTATATATGCGAGCCTATAGTCTTCGTTTTTTTTGTTTAATTGTGGAAGTTTACTGTAAGTGTATACACTGAGTGTAGTTTCCTCCACAAATTTTTTCACATCTCATATCATGTGTTGAGTATCTGAAAGGAAACAATGCATGGTAATGACGACAAGAAAACTAGGTACTATTCTGGTACCTAGACGATTTCGCCAAGATACTTTGTGCACAAACTAGTAGAATTATTTTCCATTGCACTCGGTCTACTCTTTTTTTCTGCGAATCAGCAAATGCTTTCTATTTTGCAGTTGTTTGCAATGATACACACACATTCTTCTCCTCTTTCACGAAATGATGTGTTCAGAAGCCTTTCAAGTAAAAGTAGTCATTTGGGAGAAAGAAAGGGAAACAGCAAAAGACATCAAATAAATGATAAAGTGAGTAAAGAAGGAAACTGTTATAAAAAGAATGTCAGAGCCAATATGCAATATGGGTAAAAAAAGACTGTATCACTACAAGTATAAGACGGAATTATATTATGTGTATAGAATAAACCAAGACTATATGGGAATAAGGAAGGAGAATTGCCTAAGAGAAAACTGAAAGGGTTTTGAGAACCAAAGGATGAACGTATTTAAATATCTACTCCACAAGCTGCGCTGTTAAAAGCTTATCGGCCTAGAACAAGTTTATAGAGGAAAAAAACAATATTTGCCTTTGAGGTGGCTTTGTGCGTGCATGGCATGATTGAACAACTATTCAGCCAAGTTTAAAGCTAATCGAGTTAAAATCCGAAATCGAAATTCATTGATCCGGATGGGTCGACGGACAAAAGCCCGATCTCTATAAGCGCACTGCGTCTAAAGACTCAAACCCAGATTACAACTTATGAAAGGAACGAAAACAAAACGAGCCGATGAATAAAGAGACCAATGGTATAAAGTACAATTCAACGTTTTCATATTTTCCCATTTCTTCGTTTGTTTTGTCTCTTGGATGCGCCAACCGATCACAAACTATGTGCATCCGCTCAGCATACAAATAATGCGAAGCCATTCTACTATGATTTATCAGAAGTAATAAAATGCTCATTTCCTTTTTCCATGTTCGCCTCAGTCGCGTTGTTTTAATTTCTGCAATGCAACCTCACACTCTTAGATAGTGATCATGAGGAATAGTTCACTCGGAAGTAGAGTAAGTTATGCAAAGACCGAGTGGTTATTCTTATTGATGTTTCGATACTTCCATTTTTTTACGGAAAAACTATTACCACACGTGTGTATGCTGCATAGAGTCTACCGCTATGGTAGAGATGCCATTTCCGACCATTATTATAGAAAAACAGAAACCACGAAGTATAGAGAGAGAGAGAGAGAGAGAAAGATGAACATTATCTTCCAGTTTGCATAACGTACTTTCTCCTATAAGAGCTCAAGCTATGATGGGCACAACGTCATGCATCTCCCGGCTATAATGAAATACCGGGGGTTTTTAGGTTGAAGAAGTTTGCGCCGATAGAGTATACTTTTGGGTTTAAATTGTCATTTCGCCAACCCTTGAAAACAGTTCTAAAACCTAAGTTGCTAAACCTACTCGGATTTGTGTCTAACATATTCCTGAAAATGGCATCTGTGATTAGAAACCCGACTAATAGGAAACCCGTCCCCGTGCCGAATGCTACTAATACAGCGCAAACCGGATCACTTCAAAATTTGAAATCCATCTTGCACCATTGTCAAATCCTTTTCAGAAAACATGAAAGCCTAAAAAAACAGTCGTCCACGAAGGATCTCATCTTTTAAGGGTTTTTGAGTTATAATCTTTAAAAGAAATTTTCAAAGATTGCAATCAAAAACGAATCTCCATTAAACACAATGTCTTATCTCCTTGATCAATCACAATATTTAAGTATATAGCCTTCACGTAATTCCTAAAGCAAATTTAAATTTAAAGTTGAATATATTTCCTATAAAAAAATCCGTCATCTTGTCTCGCTTGCAGCTCACCAGATGAATACAAAAACGGCAAGTCTCTCACGTTGACAACAACTGGCGGTTGATGTATGATTTTTATTTTTTTTGAAAAATTTGCAATAATCTACTTACAGTTAGCAAAGCCGTAAGCCTATTTTCATTTCTTGATCTGGAGGGTGTATAATGGCATTATTATGTATGAGTCCGTAGAATATTACCTAACAACTTATTCATAATGTTCACCAAGAAAAGAAAGATTTTTTCCGCAAAAAAACTGTTTATTTTCCGCATTTGCAACTCCATTCTCTCTCATGATTCCGCATAAGTATATCAGATGAAGAGGAAGGTACATAGCCGGATAATGCAAAAAAAATAAAATAAATAAAACACGTGTATGCCAAAATTTAGCAATGAGAGAAGGAAAAAGATGGGACGACGCTATGGAAACATAACCGAAATGATCTATAGCTTTTGTATGTTGAAAAGTTTCCTTTCCGTTCCGAAATTCTAATACTGCGTTTGATACAATGTGAGTTGTTTTTCTGAGTAATTCTACGCGACCAAATATAATATCCTTTATTTTCTAAACTTATTGCATTGAATGACTGCTTTTGAATATGTAATTCTGTAATGGACTAATATTTTAGGCATTTTCTACAGATCGGGCAATCCCAATACCTTGAAGACTAGTTGGAACTGCTATATAAGGACCCCCCAACAACGAGACAAGAATGACATGAAAGAAATGAATATCAGCACATGACAACTGCTTGGTTAATTGTGTTTTAGTCTGTCGTTTATGCCACTGGTCCTTGTAAAGAGGTAGATTTCAATGGTTTTGCATTGCATACATGCGTCGAAAAGGGTCCTTAAAGGATTAAGGCTCTAAAATAAAGTGTAATTCGCAAGCAAAATTGAACGGCATGCAGCCTGGTAGGCCTACACTGGAAGTGTCCTTATATAGTACAGGCCTTATATAGCAGTTCAAATTTCGAGCTTTAATGTCGCCTAATTTTTAAACTCTTGCAGTGTAAGAAACAATTGTTTATAAGTGCAAGCTTTTGGGATGGTGACTTGTATAATGAATGGTTCAAAAAATAATTTAAATTTTGAAAACTGACTGAGGCTAACGAAAAGTTACGCTGGTATAGCTTTATATAAACTTATAAAAGTACAGATGTTGTACATTATGGCGATATATATTAATACGACCCAAACGTACCGAGATGCTTACTTATTACCAAGCGCGCAGCACATTTGAAAGAGTTTTGCACGGGAAATGGTTTTGGAAAGATGATGATCATGAGCTTATTGTATATCCTCCTCGGTGTATCTCGAACATTTTTTTTCTTTTCGAATCAGAAAATTTTCATCATTCATTCTAGGCGTAGTCAAGCTATCCCCCCTCTCCCATGCTGACAAATGTACACTGACTCAAATATGCCACTCTTATCTGTCTTCTGCATGTGCTACATACTGAAAATTTCAAAACGACAACAACTGAAAAATAAAGAATCTTTTTCTTTTTTTTGCAACCGAGGATTCAAGAGTAGCTAGCCATTTATTCCACACATATTCGAAAGAAAAAATTTCTACTGACATGAAACGTATACACCCTACTTGCTTCGGGACGGACAGCAAGGAACCATTTTTTTGCATTCTTCCATTTTGATTATTATTATGAGAGAAAATTTTTAGTAGCAATAGAGAGAACACCAAGTGCTCATCCTTCTTTTGACCAGTTTCAAACCGGATCTTTAACTATTACATCGTCATGAAATTTTACAGGTCTTTGAAAGAAAAAATAAACTAAACCTTGAAAGAAAACTGTAACATGGCTAGAAAATATTGATTATGCAAAGTGCACTACACACTTCATTCAGAAATAAGGTTAAATATTCCTTTTTTCTTTTAATTACGAAAAAAATAGTGACACAGTTGTGTGTTGTGGTAGTAGTGAGCAAGTAACGTTAGGACATAAATTTTTCCCCAGATTTAGTTAAATTTTTTGGTGCAATCAACGATAATGTAGTAGGTTTTGGGGTGTTTCGCAGGTAACTCGGATTAGGTTAGCTTTAGGAAAAGTTCCCTTTTTTTCTTATATATACATACATAGCGTGCCTACATATTACATCCCAACTTTCCCTAATTAAGTCTTTTTATCCGGCTGAAGACACAAATTATTAACAAGATGCGATAAAAAGCTGTAAAAAGTGATTTTAAAACAGATATTTCCTCTTTGAAAGTAGCCAGAGTGAGAGTTTTTTTTGGCTTGTAAAGAGTTGAAATTATTTTTAAAAATTTCTAGGAAATATTTTTACTGCAAAGAAACTGCGAGGAATAATAACATTTATTGTGTGTATTTTGTGCCCTGCAACTCAGCACGTTGTTAACTCCAGAGTTACCTACAAGAGGATGAGTGATTGTGAGCCAGGTTCTATTGGAGCTCGACAAATAGAAAATGTGCAACGCGTTGGTGAGGAAAAGTGTGTTAAACTTGGTACGAAAAGCCCACGCAAGCTTTCAGCTATTATCAATAATACCAGTTGTAACAACAATATTATCGTTAACAGTGAGTTTGTAAACAGGGCTGTGATTGGATCGCCAGAGAGAAAAAATGGTGAAAGCGGTGTAGTTGTGGTGAAGGACGTTCTCCTCCAGCACCACCATGACTTGACTAATTTATGCCGCGATCTTGAGCAGCACAAGTTGGACATGCAAAGACAGCACTTTCAGGTGTCTGAGGCCCTTAGAAACGAAGGCGCTGTTAGGACCACTCCGAGTGAACCTATTTCGTCGTCGCCCTATCCGCTTGAGGGATCAGAGGGAAGTCGACTTTGTCGACGGAGTCAAGACAGTGACGGTGTTGAAAGAGACGACAAATTGCGGGTGAGAAAAGAAGGTCGAGATGAACATGGGATGAATGGTACATCATCAATCTCCTTTGGCACTGGTTTCACTTCATCGACGGGTGGCAGTCGAAGCAGTAATAGTGGTTGTGCTACTGTTAAACGTGATATATGGAGCGAGTTGTTAGCTGGGGAGGCTGTCGAGGAAGGGAATGTAACGGAAATTGCCGAAGTGTCGGATAACTCGTATGCCTCTAGTGGACTCCCTCCACGGACGATCCCGTTCCGGTCAGCTTCATTCTCCCAAGTTGACATCACTTCTGATGGGAAGTACGTGAGGAATCCGAAATCGCCGATAACTCTCAAACCCACTGCGTTTTGTCTCATGAACAATTCGTACGCGTCTGGGTCCTCGACGCTTCCTCGGTCTCATGCAAAACACACGCATCGTCACAAACTCGCGAGTAACAGTTTGGACGAGGATCATGCGTCCATAGTCATGGACGAGGAGCGAGTAAATACGCACAATATGCATTCGCTACACCGTCAAGACAGCTCTGACGGCGATCACGGAATTGTATTTAATCCGTATTGTGGCCTAAGTCACTTTCCCCAGCAACAGTTTAACTTACCTGAAACAATATCAGAACAAAGCCTGGTGGACTCTGTGAGTGTCGAGGCAAATACTGACAGCAGTACGCTGACAAATGGAATTGCAGTAGTGGACAATATGGAGGAAAAGTGTAAGTTTGAAAGCCCCTCTGGGGATGGTGTCTCTGAGACAAGTGCGCAAAGTGGGCCCCTTCCAAACGACACAGAACAAGCTCACGGGAATGCGTCTGAGCAGTCAAAAGATTCTATTGTTAGTGCGTCAAAAGATTGTAAACTCCTAACAAACAGTGAACCTGATAGTGCGCCTCGGGACAATCAAACTGATCCAGAGGGACACAAAGTGCCAGTGAAATTAACAGACCCTTCAGATACAACAAGCCAATTGAAAAGCTGTGTTGACTCTGACACAGGAGAAAAGAAGAGTAGTAGCATAGTAGAAAACGAAGCAAGTACAAATACACCAGATTCAACTATTGCATGCGAAGCTCCCAGCGCAGGAGAAAGTTGCTGCGTTGCACAAAGTGTACAAATGGAGTCTGCTGGGAAATCTGAAACAACGTGCATTGATGACAAGGTTCCTTGTGTTACCGTATCAAATGAGCAACTGATTGAGCTAAAAACTCCCAAAGAAGATGATGATCCAGAGGATAATATTATGCCAAGTGAAGAGAAAATAGTGTCGAAAGCATCAAAAGAACTTTCTTCGCAGACAAATCGACCATCAAAGCCACAATTAGTCCGTTCCACGCCGCTGATCAGAGAGGAAAGTATGATGGCTCGAAGTAGCAGCGAGGAAGGTGCCAAGTCTGACCAGGACGAGGAGCATTTCGTCACCGCCCAGTCCTCGGAGAAGAGTGTCCTGGTGTCGAATCCCAGCACGGAGTCGAGTAGTACAAGCTTCACCGAGAAAAGCTTGCCAAGGCCTCGGAAAAGTGGAAAGAAGCATGTCCTTCTGGACTTGGATTTAGGTGGAGGCTCCTCAGTTTCTGGGTCCGGGGGTGAAGATGATCAGGACAAGGATAAACAAGGTCTCTACCGACAGTCTTCCGGGCAATCGGATGAGTCTGTTGAGGGAGACAGGCAAATCGATACCTGCACTGGGCTGCTCAAAACAAGTCATCCAAACACAAACCTTTCTCTTCACCACCGCTCCCACCTCAGTGCGGGCAACTCGCCGCTAACAGATGCACTCGCTTTAGACTCACCTGTGCGACGTGGGTCTACCTCATCTCCCGCAACGGCACCAACTGCTGCTCACTCCGCGAGCAACTTGCACTCTACGTCGTTACCTCAAACTTCCCCGGTTTCAGGTGAAACTTATTTCAAGGGGCCGACCCACGCGGAAACATGTCATGGAGGCCCCAGAGACGGTGCTGACCGACTCAACAGCCACAGCTCGCCCAATGTCAATCGACAAATTCGAGGATGGAAGCCGCTCCGGGGTCCGTACGGAGAAATGCTCGAGGCGGAAATGAAAAAGCTACAGATTAAGAGCAACAGGGAGTTTGACAGTGCAGACATTTGGAGGGAGTCCAAATCCAGTTCTCCGAGTCGCTCTACGCAAATGGACGGTGAAATTGGCATTATTTGCAGTGGAGGCAACACTGTCGGCCCTCGGAGCTCGCAGCAACAGCCAAAAATGGCCAGTTCAAAACACATTTCGTCGATGGATGATCTCAATTTGACAAAACAAAAACATTCGAGTACTCGTTCGAGAAAAATCAGTGCAAATCTCCCTGTCACATACTACCATCCTAAAGGTTTGTGCTAAATTCTTTTTCACGATTTACATATCGACTAAAAACTCCCAAGCAACGTCAACTCGGATCATAGACTTTATAGTCAAAAATTTCAACTAGTAATTGGCATTCTCAATGCATTTTCCCTAATCAATCTTATTTATTACGAAGCTGAACTATGTTCACCAAGGAATGATATCGATGAGTTTGTCTGTCCGTCTGTTGACGCTCAAAAGGCCGTGTGGTTTAGCCGATTTGGACGAATCTTGGTACAGTGATACCTTGGATCACTGGCGATAACTCGATAGATTTTCAGCCCAATCGGTCAAACCTAAGAGCGGGAATCCTTTTGTCCTCAACTTGTCCTTTTTTGGCCGATTTGGTTCAAACTTGCTGGAGCTATGCATTAGATTGTTGGAAAGATTCTTATTGCTTTTCAGTTGCATAGGTTAAAAGTCGGGGGCGGGGTCAGCGGTCAACTTTGATAACTTTGGTTTTTGCATTGAGGCCACGACAAGTGACATATCATTGGAAACGGTTCAGATTTGGCTTTTCACTGTAATCATTTTCCCAATTTCCTTTTGTTTTTCTTTGCTGGTTTGCTTTCAGCTTCGTCATTATATCTGTCGTTCAACAGCTTTATTATCACATAAGCCTGCTTGGCGTATGGGTAATTTATAATGTCTCATTGCTTATCAATTAGATGTTTATCTTAAATTGTATCAACAAGCTTAAATAACTAGTACAACATTCCTACACTTCATTTTAAATTGTATTCGCTACGTATTTTTTTTACTTTCAGGAGATGGCACGCCAATAGCTTTTCATCAACGCACTGCCTCCAGTCCTTCACAACTTTTGTACGCCACGTCATCATCGGGTCATGATACCTTGGCAGAGCGCCGGCAGCTCGTAAGTGCCTCAGACCACAAAACCAATGCGTTTAAATATTTTTCTAAATGCTCTTATTATGCAGTCGTCCTTTTCTCGACCATTTTTCTCTGCTCGCCAAGACGTGATGTTTGAAAATAGACATAAAATTCTTCAACCGTCATAAAACTTTCATAAGAAAAACGTTCGCTGCATAGTTCGGATGCCTGCGAGAGTTTATGTTTGTGTGATGTTTTGGTTACATAAATTTAACTGCTTTTCAAAAAAAGAAAAAGAAAATACCTTCACAACTAGGCCTAGTAAATGTGCATTGATTCTGGCGATAAACGGTAATCGTGTTATCGTTATTTGCACGAGCATTCCATAACATAAGTATTTTCCAAGTCACAACAACTTCATTCCACCTGTTTAAACAAACTATTTTCTAATGAAAAGTACGAGCAATACTTCAATACACACTACCTAACTAGCTCTCTCTGATATGCCAAACAATCTTTCCTTGTGAGCTGGAGTAATCCCTAATTATCAATGCGAATCTTTATGTTCAATATTATTTGTGTAAAAAAAATGAAATTTTCGGTAGTTCAAAAAGGTAAATACTAAATTGATTGAATTTTAGAAAACACTAAAATTTTGATGACATTAATCTCCCACCCGCGAGAATCCATTGGAAAAGAAATGGACTTTGAGCAGACGTATTTTCCAGAGCTTTCATTCATCTTTTAAACAACTTGTGTCTGTTTTCTCTCGTGTACAATGTGCATACTATGCGTGACAGCTTGCGTAAAACTTGCTCTCGCGAAGTTCAGATTTGGTCTTTGAAATTAAGTTAGATTCTACATAATTTAGGGAAAAGTGTATAGCCACAGTTCACTTAAATACGGCTCTTGCGTAGGCAGGCCAATAATGTGCCTATCGTCGTATTCATTCCTTTTCCTCAATAATGCCTGACAGACATGAAATGACACAGTTACGTACAATGATTACCGACAATTTCGAGCAATCTGATTGAAGTATACCTTACAGAAAAGTGTATTAGGTCTGCCCAAACTGTTGGAAACCAGTAAGCTGTAAAACGACATGAAAATCATTTCGAAACTTTCTCTTTTGTGTATCTTGCATGTTTCATTTAAATGTAGTTCTGTGCATGGAGCTTTCAAATTATTATCGTACACTCGTGTAGACTTTTGTGGAGGTTTTAATGTTTACAGAGATTACAAGTAATTTTGTGAGGTACGTTTCATCGGTAATGAACAAGTCCATCAGAAGAGCCTACTACATGCCAGTAATTGAATTCAAGGGAAAAGGAATACGCGAGACTCATATACGGTAGGATTTTATAAGGGAAGAATTTTGTATATAGTACATAGTAACTACGCTGCAAGAACTTTGTTTAGAGTTTACGCACGTAGTTCAACTGATTTCCATAGATTTTTCAACTGATTTCCATAGATTTTTCAACTGATTTCCATAGATTTTTCAACTGATTTCCATAGATTTTTCAACTGATTTCCATAGATTTTTATGGACGAGTACTTTATGCGATTCATTATCACTCTTCACAGTTGATGAACTTTTAGTTTCTCATTCAAGCTCTTGACTTATATCGTTGATCGGTCAATACTACTCCATTCCATCCATTATTATTCAAGATAATCTGGAATGATGAGATGTGATTACGATTAGCATGTAAGTAGCATCCTTTATGTCAAAATTTGTTCCTTTTCCTTGGGAATCTGGTTCCAATGCGTATGAATATCAACATACAATCAACAACTGCAGACGCCGCTTTTAGATAAGGTTTTAAAAGTAGAATTTAAACGGTTACGCGGTTAAATTAGTGCGGAAAGTTTTTTTTGTGTACATAGCCTGTAGACAAGTTCTCATAATGTAATTCGAGTGTTGCGTAACTGCACGTGCTCCTTGTGTCATAATGCACGTGAAGTTCAAATTTATTGGCGACTTGATTTCATCATCTACTTATGCGTTCTAGACTCAGCACTTGAATAGTAAATCCAAATTATTCTAAAGAGTTAGCTTCATAACGAAAAGAACTTGAGACTGATCTTCAAAAGTTTTTGCTGTCCTCTCGACAACACGAGCGAAATTATTATGGCTTTCTTGTTGTGATCTTCGAGTGTTTACGGAACGAAATTCCAATAGCAAATGGATCTCATTTCATAACGCTTGATCACACACAGACAATAGAATCATTGCCCCTTTTACATACCTTTCATGTAAGCAGGCATGAGGAACTTAATGAAATATCATACGTAAACAGCTAATAAATATAATAGTAACCTAGTAACTTTGTCATCCAAAAAATGTTTCTCGTTTATGTTTTGTACACCTCTTCAACAAACTAAGCCTTTTAGAGCAATCCGCTACCAATTGCGTTATCGTATAATTGACATAATAATGCCATTATACACCCTCCAGATCAAGAAATGAAAATAGGCTTACGGCTTTGCTAACTGTAAGTAGATTATTGCAAATTTTTCAAAAAAAA
>VICI01004174.1:0-11497 GCA_019593645.1 Akabosia matsudoensis
GAGAAACCTGCATCATTAAACGACTAAACTAAGACTCAGCAAATATCCTACATCCTGTCACCCTGTATAGGACTGTCGAGTGAACTGAACATGCTAGATGCTTGCCAAATGGAGTATTGAAATCAGTACCCAAAAACGCGACCATACGTCAGGGCGGTGAGAAGCAGACAGTTTTGTATCACAGTTGGCGATAGTTAGAGTTTTAGTTTTTCTGATAACAAAACATTAACGCTAATTCTCAAATTGTGTCAGTTGGTATTTACTTGAGATAATACTTTTCAGCCTCGTCTAAGATTATACAGCCATAGGATTTGATTGCAGCTCGTATTTGACATTCAATCATTTTTGTGGTTATAAATAGGCTGGAACTCTATAAAAAGATAACTCTTCCTGCTACCATAAAGAATTCTATGTTTTTACTAGCATCAACACAAAACCTAAGCAAACAGTATTTCTTTTAAACGTTCTGTGATAAGTACAGGAAAGTGGTTGGTTCAAATCCATTTTATTTTATCCATTCAAATATTTTACACGTAGTACGAATTTAAAGCTCGTGTCAGTCAAACAGTGATTTTAAGTATTCGTTGTGTTCAACACATCGGTCAACTAAAAAAATGCCTTACATCCAGCGAACGGTATGACTTTATTTCTTATTCGACGTAAATTTCAAGTTGCAAGATGGCATTGTTCAGTAAAAATCTGGATGAATGACATCTTCTGTCACAATACGACAGCAGTATAGCACATGTCATAATACGTATTCAGATACATATTGTCATTCAACAACATCTCAATGTGGCAGACATGCAAGAGAAAACTCTTGGTGTGGTTTCATAATTAATGAGACCTAACAGGAAAAACCACTCAATTGGTTAACGTTGGTACTTAAGTACGAAGTCTGACGAAGAAATTGGTTGGAACAATTTTCTATTGAAATGAGGGGAGTTTAGCTTTTCAATTTTTACTTCAATTTAATTTAAATTTTCAATCAAAACAAGCCGTAAGAAACAGGGACAGGAAGGTGAAGTTTTCCCATCTCCTAGAGATAAAATGGATCCAGTATGTACCTTCATCGCACTTGAATTATTACGATAAGCATCACTCATTTTCTCGTTCTTGATAAGGGGCTTGGCATTGTTTACCCTTCAACCTGGACGAAAATTGATGGTCAATGGCAAAAAATGATAGGGCATATATGCTATTAGGAACCATTAATTTAGCATAATATGGTTCTCCCTTCAGTCAGAATGAAGGAAGCTGTAGCCTCCTTTACTTTGATTTACGGAGGTAACGATGACGTCAATGAATATCGGAAAACTGAATTCATAATTTTGACTGCATACGAATTGTACACTACAAATAATTAGGGTAAAATACCAACTCAACTGAATTGAACCGATTTTAGCTGAAGACTATCCTATGAAATTGACAGTTTTAGTTTAAATCAAGGCGAATTTACGACAATCAAAGAAAGGGATAACCTGTTGCGGATTCGCAAGTATTTTCAATTAAATGTAGAATCCTGAACCTCGTTGGCCTTGAAAGGACATTTCAAATAGCAAATCTAAAGTAACCCTTCTTTAGGATCCATAATAAATAACTCATTTCGTACTTTATACCATAAAATACTTTAAGTGGATTTCGTTGCTACACTAGTCTCGTCAATCAAAGATTTTTTACTTTAATTACAAAGACGGAGCCATTTCTTGGCGACTGAACAGTTCAATCCAAGATTACATTTGATTTTATGTTTCAGTGTTTTTACTAATGCGTAATACAATGTTTAGACAAATCGTCTACAGGAATATTACAACTCTGAAGACGATGTAGGGTGTAGGGGTAAACAGACTTAGGTAGTTAGATAAATTCGAAATATAGGTATTAAAAAGACATAAAATACAACATATAGTTATGATTGCATAATCAACAATAATTTGAGCTCCTGTTGTCTTTGTTTCATCGAAGAAGATTCCGTATATCAAAGATGACATGTTTATATCCTGACGTCATGTGTCATTCAAAAATAAAAGTTGAACTTGATTTTTCCGTGCAAATTTTTCTCTTTTTAATCATTACATATTTCATTTCTCTTTCTTCTTTTTGAAAGAAACAGGTCTGCATTTATTTGGTACTGACCAAATCAACAATAACCGAATTGAGGATTTTTGTACGATTCATTTTAAAACGTTTTTTTAAGCAAGGAGTCTTTTAAAAGGTCTCACATATGCAAATGCAACAACATTTATCAACCTGTTGAAATCTCAGCTACCTGCTGAAACCTAAAAATAACCTTGATAAAAATGAATTACGTATGATATAGCACAAATATATATCGATGCATCTTGCATTTTGGCCATGCTAATTGGATGCGCATACGGCATACGCCTACTTTGTAAATACCAGTCTTTTTTGTTGCAACGTGACTGAACATTTTTTTGCGAACTCTGTCTCCGTTTTATATTGTGAATTCATTTATATTACTAATTAAGATTACCTATGTTATCATACCGAATTCCTCTCTCACATAAGTGTGAACTAATAATGATTTTTAATTTTACAGGGTCTTAATGCGCGTCTTGCATTGGCCATTGCAGCAGCAGCTTTTGGGTCCGCTTTCCAACATGGTTACAATACCGGTGTTCTCAACGCTCCTCAGGCGGTAAGAATAATTAGAATTCTTTGTGTCATGCCTAGAGCTGTATATCTTATACTTCAACTAGTAATGGCCAGTAAAATCTCAGAATAAATGAATATTCTTCTACTCGTTATCTCTTGCCCGAAACATCAGTTTGATTTCTTAACCAATTTTCACCAAATCTTATGTAAATTTTACTTCAGCTCTTACGTAATAAAACTTGCTCAACGATTTTTCCCTCCGCCCACTGGTGGCCAGTTAAATAATCATAGTTTTCGATTTCATTGACCCGATAGACAAAGTCGATTGAGTTTGACCTTCACCACACCAGCTATTTCCGTATCTAGCAACCTATATGTATCCGAATTGGTCTTCTCAAGCCCTTAATAAACGTCAAGTAATAACACTTTTCGCTGACTGCCTGTTTTGTCATTCAGCTATACAGAGCAGCATACCTACTTAAGAAGAGTTAATCTTCACATGTCTAATACATAGTAGTTTGTTTTTGTATTGTATGTCTATGGGTTCCATATTGTATTTTCATTTTCGTTGTCTGTTTTGAAAGCGAGCCAGATCAAAGTTTAGTGATAACCTTGACATGATACGCCACAGTTCCACACTACTATTAGCTCTTTTTACGTTAGAGGCTAGAACCAAGATTTTTTGAAAAAGATGCCGGATAAGAATGGGAGTACTAGTTCTTAGACAAGTTCATGGGAAAAATGTTCGCGTTTCGTATGTTCAGAGTAGGCAGACATTTTGAGAGTAGAATTTTGTCAAAAAATACTTGATGCGCCGCTGGCTTGACAAAACTTTTAAAATTCCTACATTCCAAAAAGTATTANCAAAACTTTAAAAATTCCTACATTCCAAAAAGTATTATTTTCTATTTTGTCGAAAGATTTTGGATTTTGATATTCAATGTCATGCAAAAGTTCGTGACATAAACTTACGTAAAAGTTCACTAATCCAAGACGTAGTAAAGTAATGTTGTAATCAAGTATCGTTAGCTGGTGTAGCAAGCCAGTTCAAATCAAAGCTTTTTTTTATTGTAAAACTGTTTGTTTTGGAAAATGTAAAAATAGAATCAGTAGATCCCCGAATAGATAATAAATATGGGCTGCTTATCGATTGCCAAAAATGTGTCAACATTGTAAGCGACAGCAATGCAAAGTAATGCAATTCACAAGTCACAAGACTTTTTTTCGTTATTAGATGCAATATATTATACATTATACGAAACTTGTTGAAATACACGTGGAAATATTAGTTTAAAAAAGAAACTTATCCTAACTTATGATTTTTGAAAAGTGCACCAATGAAGAACAACGGAGCTACGTATGTATCTCATTCGCTTTCAGTAATGGATGCTTTATTTAATGGCCTTGATGAAGTGTTTATTCGAGAATTTTCTCCACAAATCTATCCTCAATAAAAAAGAAAATGGTTCATTGTCCGTTTAGGAACACAATTTCGGCGTTACATTAGAAGCTTTCAAGATTATTTACAAATTGTAATCCCATAATGAATTACTGTCTAAAACCAAACTCGTTTTTTTTCGTTAATTTCAGCTTATTTCCCAATTTATCAATGAAACGGCGTATACAAGATGGGGAGAGTACATGGATATCGGCCAAGTGACGTTTATTTGGTCATGGATTGTTTCCATTTATTGTCTGGGAGGTATCATTGGTGCTTTCATGACTGGCATAATTGCTGACAAACTTGGAAGGTATATTTTGTTTGCCTTTTATGTATAAATTTAAAAAAATAAAAGCAATGCTTCATTGGAGCAATTTTCATCATTACAGAAAAACAGGCCTGTTGTGGAACAATGTGACCGTACTCATCGGAGTGGTACTTGAAGGATTTGCCAAACCTTGTGGATACTATGAGATGATCATGGTTGGTAGATTTTTCCTCGGTATCAACTCAGGGCTGAATGCTGGTCTCACTCCGATGTACCTATCGGAAATTTCCCCTCAACATCTTCGCGGAGCAGTTGGAACGGTCTATCAACTGGTTGTCACTATTTCCATCCTCATCAGTCAAATTTTAGGATTAGGATCCTTGCTGGGAACTGAGTCAATGTGGCCATGGCTTTTGTCTTGTACCATTATCCCTGCCATTTTCCAAGTCTGCACTCTTCCACTTTGCCCAGAGTCTCCAAAGTTTACTCTTTTGAACAAAGGAAAAGAAATTGAGGCTCAACGAGGTGCGCTACAGCATTTGCTATTTCATATTCAACAAGTTTGCTAACTAAATCAAAAATCTAATACCACTGATAATTTATTTCGATAGGATTGACTTGGTTCCGTGGAACCATCGAAGTCCATGATGAGTTGGATGAAATGAGAGCAGAATATGAACAAATGAAGGCAGTACCTAAGACCACATTAAAGGAAATGTTTACCTCAGAGGCTCTTAGAATGCCCCTCATTATCTCATGTATGATGATGCTTGCACAACAATTATCTGGAATCAATGCTGTGATTTTCTTTTCCACCAACATCTTTTTGTAAGATTCACAATAGTATATGGAAATATAGTGTATATGTACCTATATGCTTTTTCCAATGCAATTTTTATATTTTTTGTTTCATTCTTAGGTCTGCTGGATTGACTTCAGACACAGCACAGTTGGCAACACTTGGAATGGGAGCCATGAACGTGTTAATGACCGTTGTTTCATTGGTTATCATTGAAAAAGCTGGAAGGAAAACTTTACTTCTCTTTGGATTCATTGGAATGTTTATCGATGTTGTCTTGCTCTTCCTCTGCATTTTATACAAGGTAATTTGGAAGCGCCATCAAATTTTACCATAATCCAGCATGTTTTCTGAGGACCCTCAATCGAACTTAACGTCAATCGAACGATACGATTTTTATCATGTTTACGCTTTCTCTTTCCAGGATTCAGCCCACTGGATTTCATATTTCAGCATCTTCCTGGTCATCATGTTCGTCGTCATGTTTGCATCTGGCCCTGGATCAATCCCATGGTTCTTGGTTTCTGAGTTGTTCTCCCAGAGGGGCTCGACCAATGGCAACCTCCATCGCCGTTGCTGTCAACTGGACCGCCAACTTTGCCGTGGGATGGTCTTTCCTACCTCTCTCGGTTGCTCTGGGTCCCTACGTATTCTGTATTTTCTTCACTCTTCTCTTCCTCTTCTCCTTGTTCATCTGGTTTTATGTTCCAGAAACAAAGAACAAAAGCCCCGAGGAAATTGCTGCATTGTTTCGCCAAAGAAGTTATACTCAGGGCTAAATGCGTAGACCTCGCTAAACTATATTTGAATGTACAAGTAAACGTAGTATATCAATGAACATTAGCTTTAAAATTACTGAAACCGTCAACAAATGCAGACGATAACCAATTTGAAGACGGCCGTTCATGTTTAAAAATGAGACAATTACAATTGATCCAAAGATCAAAATATGCCTGTCTTCAGGATAACTGTCATTTTAGAGATGTATTTTCGTAATGTCGCAAATTCTAAAAGCATCTAGTTCATTAAGACATCAATGACAGCTTTAAAACCTAAAAGAAAAATCACTCTTGCGGGTAACTGTGAAAGGGGTTCGCTGTGAAAAAAGTTCAACTAAAATCTACATCATATGTATTATAAATGCCATGTAAAATAAAAGTGTAAGCACCCAGATGAAAATGGTATTTTAACTACTGTGGTAGGTCCTCTTGCTGATAAAGGTGACTGTACCCAATGAAAGATTTATTAGCAATCTCTCTTTATGAAACGCAAACAATCGTAATATTTTTTGATGAAAGTATCCTTAATTGTCAGTGGTCAAGTTGTAGTAACACACTGTGATGTGATTTGGAGTTATGATTGTAGTCACTGATTGCTGTGGCCGAGTGATTGAAATAGTGGAATAGAGAGGTAGGAAAAGAAAGAGTGTAAACCATGCACGTTAAGAGATATGGTTCAGAAGACACGTATATAAGCTCCAAGTTTACATTCTCTTAGCAATGTTTTAAATGTAACCGGTTAGCAATTGAACAATAGACTGTTTTGTAGACTTGCTGTTAATTTTATTTCCTATATTATAGGAGCAGCAATGTTTAATGTAATTATCTGTGTTGTTGATTTAAAAAACTTATATAATTGTAGAACAGAACCAATATTATACCAGTTTTCCTTGAAAAATGTTTAGGAGAAAAAAAGCCTAGCGCGATGCGTTCATATTTATTCAGTCTTGCCTTTTCAGCTTTAAATAGTTAGTATGATTATAGTATTAATTTCATAGTTCTGCCAAATATATTGTACTTTCTTAATTATGCATATATACAGTAATCAGTCGTATCTGACAATTACAGATGAACAGTTAACTTTAATGAAAATGATTTATAATTTAATGCTCCATATTGGTTTATTTTACTCTGATGTAGGTAAGACATTCAAATTTATATATTCAAAAGCCCAGTTATGTGTTACATATATTTATAATTAAAGCTTTAAAGACATCATATTACTTTGTAGTGGTCTCTGAATAATATTTATTTAAGAGCTTATTGTCACCAATCGTCACGTCACGTCACGTTTTACGAATATTTGCATACTACATTCGTTGAGGCATCAGAATATTATGACGCACCATACCTAAGTTCCATTTTAAATATATAAGTTCGATCAAGACGATAAGCACGTCAAGAAAGATCATTGTACACTTTTGTCACTAAATACAAAAGCTTTCTTTATCTGTACAGAAGCATCAATAATGTTTATTGTTAATTGGTTAGCATATCTTATACCGAATATTACGTCATATGTGTGCTTCCGTTATGCTATAAACTATTAATGTAAAAGTCCTAATCGTTTCTGAACAAGCTAACGCAATATACACAGTTTAGATGACTTTAAAAATATCAATGAACGGCAGATTTGATACTTTATCGAAAGAGTAAAACGAGTATTGATATGAAAATATTAAATATAGAACTGGCTGGGAGTACATTTTAAGCCATACATGCGAACTGACAACTGAGAGTAGTAAACAATGTAGGCAAAAATATACATCTAGGGACAAAAGGGTCCCTCTGTATTAGCGGTGGTAGACTGACTCACCTATCTGAAACCTGACACAAGTGATTAGGTAAGTTTGTTTTGGTTTCGTATTCCCTACCGTAACATTGTATGTAACTTAGTTACATTCAGGATTTGACATGTTGTTTATTATCGCTGCTTACGTTATTCATTATCGCACGAAACACTAGCGAGAAATGACCCCGCCACTCGTTCGTTGTGTATTTGGGAAATTATGCAACACATAATTCAATTCAATATTGTCATGTTGATTAAATTAAAGCACAGACATGGTTTGTCTAAAGAGTCCAGTTGATCCTAAGTGTATTAATGTCAAGTGTAATAAAAACTGATTAAACTAAGACTTCAGGATTCTGAAAATTAGTTTGCTATATAGATTATATAAATTTTATCGAGCAAGAAACAAATCATCTCTGTAAAAAATATTTTTATGTTAGCGAATAAAATCCGTGTTTTTAAAAGGATGCAGCAGTTTTGATGTTATAACCTTGCGATGTTGTTCTATTTCTATCTAAATGCACCACTTTACTGGCTCATCGGTTAAATGAGGTGAACTGTAACCAACACGGGGCGAGTCACGGTTGACAACAGATAAATTATTGTATAGTTGCACATATACATATATGTTTCCACACTAGTTGGTACATTATACTGAGGACATCATCGTTATCTCATTTCTTCACAAATAATATAAAATACTCGTACATCGTAGTGTCAAGTTTTTTCCCTCATACAAAGCATCTTGGACTTCTAAATTAAAAAAACAAGCCATGGTAAGAACAGCTATCTGTCCACCAATTAACGATTGCTGAGGCTTGAAAATCTTGCCTTTGAAGAGGGCCTTCTTTTACACACAATCTACTGTTTTGTTATGGCAGTCTGTGCGTTGTGCGGGTGGAGCTTAATCAATGGAGTCTCTTCCGATTATATAGGAATAGGCTCCACCTTCTCAGATTGCTTGTAATATCTCCAAGAATACATCCATACTTTCTGATAAAGTTTTCTATACTTGTTTTAAGGATTACCATGAAGGTAAGCTGCGTAACCAAAACACGTAAAAAATATGATAATGGAAAGTATTAATCGCAAAACACAAACAACACTCAGTCTGAAAATTATGTGTGCCAAGGATACCCTGCGACGAAGCCAAAACGTTTCGATAGAACAAGATTTTAATGGTTATTTTTGTCGGGGTATATAAAGGATCTGCTCTGGGCATACTTCTTCAGTATTCTATAATACGTCAGTGATTGTGATCCATTCGGGGGAGGAAGCTGACGGCAGAGGGAACTATACCAGTGCAACCATACACAGGCCCAGCCATACGGTATGATATCCTTGGTTAATTCTTTTCACAGTAACTAACACACATATTATAGCGTAATACTACACCTAGCTAACAGGCAGATGTTCGTGCAATTCATGTTAGTTGGGGTGCTTTAAAGCATATAATCTTTGTTACTGCCACACCCGCTCTTAATATCGCAAAACACAATAAACCCGACAAGTTTTTGGGATATATGGTGAGTAATGGTAATATCTATTAAAGCATTACTTCACATGCAATGATTAGCAAAAAGCTTTGTTATATTTGTACGTAAAAAAAGAAAACGACTTCTGGATCAAAATCTTCTTTCACATTTAATTATTATGAAGCATTGCAATGGTGAAGCGATTTGCTATAATAGATATTTGTCATTTCCTACCCATATTCAGCTTAAAATTATACTGTTCGTAATCTGAAGATGAATCTTCCCGAATCAATTTATCATCAAGCAGACGGGCGGGGGGTCACCCCCGCCCCTGTGCTTAATGTTGTTTATGCAAAAGCAGCAACTTTTCATTATTCTGCTTTTTTGCATGTTGCATGCGTTGTTGTCCGTGGAAACTTGCATGGATTTCACGATTACTGCTGTGTGCAAGCAATCCGTGCCAGAGTAGCATCACTGTATGAATACGTGTCGTCGACCAGCAAAAAATCTTACTTGCAAGTTAAAGAAGCATATAAAAAGTTACATGGTTTTAAGTGTCGTCTACAACAAATTGTTGCAAGGATGGGAATTCTTATGATTAAGATATGAACATAATATAGGGCAGTACCAGTTGGAGGCATTATGTCTGTTCCTTCTTACTAGTGTACTTCAGCAACACGTATCAGTAGAAGTGTATGAAGCATTCCATACCGGTATACACCAACTTCACATCATACTTAGCAACTCTTTAGAGGTAGCGCTCTACTTTATTTTATGTAGATGGTAAATAATGATAAAAATGAGAAAGAGAGAAAACGTTTTTCGTGTTTTTTTAACCATCGAAGATACATGAGCCATTCAAGTTGAGCTAGGACTGCAGCTGCTTATGTAGAGTATTTGAGAGGAGATTTCTTTTCTTTGTTTTAGTAGCAATAGCAATACCATGCTAGAGAACTTGACCATTTGTATCATCTTACTAGATGCATAGCAAATTGAAAATTGAAATACCGTGTTTTGTATATATTTATAGTATACTTACGAAGGTGGAAGGAAACTGTCAACGCGTTGAAGCAAAATGAATAGTTCTCTTTCTATCAAATCACATCTCCAAATATTTTTTCCCGTAATGTGATCAAACCTATCAGATATACACAATCCCAATCACAATCTGATGTATTTCATCTTTTTCAATCCACTACTATGCATATGCTACAACTGAGTCAGATTTTTTATGCGTGAATGGTTTTTACGAAGCTGAACTATGATTCAGCAAGTAATGACATCGATGAGTTTGTCTGTCTGTTCGTGGTCTACAAGCCAAATACTTTGACCGATTTGGACCAAACTTGGTACAATGATACTATAGGACCCTGGAAAGAGCCCTATTGATTTTCAGCCCAATCGGTCAACCCCAAGGGGCTAGGGTCAGGGATCAATTTTTTTATTTTGACCGATTTGGACCAAACTTGGTACAAAGATACTATATGCCACTAGGAAGAACCCTGTAGATTTTCGGCTCACTCGGTCAACTCTAGGGGCCGGGGTCAGGGTCAACTGTTTTATTAAGTAGCGAAAGCTGCTTTATAGGATCGTCGCTTCTGCATGTCTGTTCGTCTGTCTGTAAGCTTTATAACTTTTTTAACTATTGTTCGTACATAAGGGTCATTGGAAAAGGGTCTGACTGACACTTCAAGGATTCGGTGTGTAACGGGCTGCTTTTGGCCGATTTGGGCCATACTTGGTGGAACAATTCTTAAGGTCCTTTTCTGTTGCTTTTTAGCTCGATTGGACGCGGGTCAGGGGTTAACTTTCCGGTTTTTCCATCGAGTTATACATCATTGCAAAGCTCTTAACTAAGGCCTTTCATTACAATCTTTTTCTGTTTCTTTATCTTTGTTGCTGATTTTTCTCAGCGTTTTCTTTTTGCTTTTTTTCTTTGCCTTTTCTTTGCTAGTTTGCTCTCAGCTTCGTCATTATAGCTGTGGCTTAACAGCTTTTATTACGTGGCTGAACTTGGTTCAGCAAGTTATGATATCGATGAGTTTGTCTGTCCGTCTGTCTGTCTGTCTGTCCTTCCGCGCTCTACAGGCCGTATCTTTTGGCCGATTTCCACCAAACTTGGCAGAGGGATACTTTGGACCCTAACTAAGATCCCTATTGATTTTGAGCCAAATTGGTTGACCTTAAGGGCCGGGGTCAAGGGTCAACTTTTTCTTTTAAATTTTGATATGGCATGCGAGGTGTCATTCGAAAGCCCTTACTGAGAACAGACTAACGGTGTGGTTATTTTGGATTTTTGTCACAACTGTAAAGCGGCATCAAAGGTC
>VICI01004175.1:0-11496 GCA_019593645.1 Akabosia matsudoensis
CTCTCTTTTTACGCCAAAAAATTATGGCTCCTCATTAAATCTCATTGTCCTTCTGTTTTTTAGTTGAATCATCGTTATCATCTATCATTTGGTTCTTGCTAATTCACATATTTTTTAAATCGTTATCGTGGTAAACACTAGCCGAAAGGAAACTGCATGTAATGCACTCACTTGACTCCATTCAGTGGCCACCATCCATAATTTACTAATTAGCATAGTTCGCCCATTAAACTTGTCTTCAGCAGTTTAGGAGACACCACGGCATAGAAAAAGAAGAGCATCTTTTAGCTCTTCTGGACTGGAATCCTCTTGATTCTTGAAAAATAAAGAAAAAAAATGTCTGGCTGTAGCTGTAACGCACAATTCACGTTTGTACCCATTTTCTTAAAGAAAAAACACATCATTTATGCTCGTCTTCTTCTTCACGTTGTTAATGAAACCCCCCTTCAGAAAAATCCTATCGTTTTCTGATGCCAGTTTCAACTCGTTTTATATATATGCATTTTTTTTCTCCTTTTTTCCTCATCTTGTTAGCAGTTAGCACTACATCACCAGATTTATTTCTCATTAGCAGCCGCTTCAACGAAGAACAAGATAGCTTTTTCCTTTTTGCATACCATTCCATTATTTCCATTTGAGTGTACACCAAAAAAAGCCCTTGTTCGTTAAAGCCTCTCTTGTCTTTCCTCGCAGGAAGAACAAAGTCAGGGAAAATCCTGTGCTCAGAGAAACGACATCAAGAGAGAGAGAGAGGGAGACAAGACGCATTCATTGTGCATCCATGCATGTTTAATGGAAATACGGCAACTTACCCAGAAATACAGACACAACCGCGTTCGAAATAAACCGGTCACAGTGGTAGACGCGCGGAGAACAGCTCTAGACCTAAATGAACATTAAAACGGAGAGATAGTCGCATCCGCATGATAAAAAGAACTGTTAATGAATATTTTTTTGAAAAGAGGATAAAAAATTATGAATGAACCGCGCTCTCTGATTATGTTTTGTGCAAATGCGAAAAAACCGTTCAAAAGTTGCTAAGCTGAGGAATTTTAAAAAAAGCGCACAAAACTTGGCTGCATTTATACAAAAGTTATAAAGAACCAAAGAAATCTCTTGTTTTTTTTTTTGTTTTTTTTTTTTTGCAAGCATAATATTTTGATGTATTATGTACATATTTCGCACCTTCTTTAAATATCCTACCTATAATGGACATAAATTTGTAGGAAAACTAACAAAAAATCATTAATAACGCTCTATTTTGTCATAAATATCACAAGTATTTAGTAACTGTCAACTATTTCATCAACTTGAAAGTAGTTACGTCGTCTCTTTTATATATTTACATTGTATTACTCCGCCGCGTCATGTTTTAATTGGGGTGACAATGAGACATTTTGTATTCGAACACGCGTGTCATCCCAGTTCTCATCACATTATCAAACCGTCAGAATACCTTTGCGAGACAACTAGAGCGTTACATATTTTCCCTTTTTAGTTCTGCAACTGAAAAACACGTGCGTATATCTTTTGCATACTCGTTTTGGTGTAGTCGTCGTCGCCTCATCATCATAAATACGCAGTCGTTGCCAACGATGTGAATAGAAAATGAGTCCATTTTCGCAAAATGCTGGTGGTGGAGCTACCACAACAGTGTTTAAAGTGTACTGACTAGTTGTAATCTAACGAACAAAAGTGCCATACTGTTTGCTCATCAGATTGAGCACACAAATCCCCGAAATCATGTGAAACTGAAGCAGCAGTTATTTCTTTTTGAACATGCCTTTGAACATGTGAAATAGCCACCAGCGGGAAGATATATATTTGAAGGGATTCCCAATTAAACTCCGTGAAACATGTTATTATTGGCAATAATTTTGGCTGATGACTGTGTTGCTGTTGCTGATGTGGGCAAGTTACAGGGATCTCTCTCAACATTTTGTAAAATGTAGCGAATCAAAATATGAACTCACCCTCGCTTCTCGTTGTCATTTTTTTTTGGCATCATGTAAAAAAGAGGGAGTAAAAATAATGAATAGGTAACAACAGTTCATATTGAATAGAATAAAATAATTGGTGTAATATATGGCTAATGAACTGGCTCCTTGTGAGATAATCTGGTGGCGTACTGGCATAACATGTTATTATTGGCAATAATTTTGGCTGATGACTGTGTTGCTGTTGCTGATGTGGGCAAGTTACAGGGATCTCTCTCAACATTTTGTAAAATGTAGCGAGTCAAAATATGAACTCACCCTCGCTTCTCGTTGTCATTTTTTTGGCATCATGTAAAAACGAGGGAGTAAAAATAATGAATAGGTAACAACAGTTCATATTGAATAGAATAAAATAATTGGTGTAATATATGGCTAATGAACTGGCTCCTTGTGAGATAATCTGGTGGCGTACTAGCATGCTGGTAGAATTTATTAAGTAGCGGAAGCCACTTTATAAAAGGGTCTTGGGTGTCTGTCTGTCCGTCCGTCCGTTATCGCGAAATCTCAGATATGCTTTGACGTAAGGATGTGAGATTTGGTAGACATGTTTGTCTGCTCAAAAGCATTCCTGTTACCAAGTTCTAAGATAATCGGTTGCATTGTGTATGATTTATAGATCTTGAAAGTATTTTGTTGACTGTATCATAAAGAAGTTGTGTTCTTGCGAATCTTGCAGAAACGTCTTTCGCTACTTTTGACAATCTTGCATGAGCGTCTTTTTATTTAAAAAAAAGAACGGACAGCGGTTCAAAATGAGGAAGTTTTTGTTTGTGGGGATGATGGGTTCAGTAACAGAACAAAAATCCGTCTAGATTTTGAATAGAGAAAGAAGAAAAAAAAAAGCGTGATGAGCTCACAGGTGAACATCCGTCAGGCCGGTTGTATGATGGATGTGGACACATTCTAATTGGCAATTGGTAATTGAAAAGACTCCTGACTTTTGATCTTTTTTCCATCTCCTCACGATAGTGATGATGCGAAGAGTGACGGTTTTTTCTACACAATGTTTCAGTTATATGAAAAATGAAATTCTGTAATATATAATTACACAAAAAAACTGCTAAATACTTTTTTGTGTTTTTGCTGATTACTTGCTGAACAGTTATTGTTTTTTGTACTTGTATAATAACAGGGTTACGATTATTAAATAATAAAAAAAGATGAAGCTCTACAAAAATTTGCTTATTAGCAATAAACCATTTTGATGAATATTAAAGTTTTGGCTAACTGTTTGTTTTTTTTTCTTCATTTTTACAGATTGGACCATTTGAAGCTAACCAATAACCTGAGCAAATTGGTAAGCAGAATGTTTTTTTCTAGTACATTTCTTTTCTTTGCATTTCATTTCAAAGAAAAACTGGACTGGGATCATTTCGTTAACATAGTTTGCATAATATCTTCATGCTGATACAGTTTTTCATGGTCAGGTCACGGATTTGCTTATTTCAATGTGGTATCTCGTATCCAACCGGTATCCTGACCACTATACTATATGTACCGTAAAATTTCTAAAGAACGCCCCGGCGAAAATTTCACACGTAACTCTCCACCCCATCCGGCGAAATTTCCATTTCAAGTGTTTCATCTCGACCCCGGCTATCTTTAGAGGATTTACGGTACATCCAAGTTGAGTGGTTACATATTTAGACTGCCCGCGTTCCTTTCTTTTTTCCCTGAATCCGCTACAATTTTTTAAAAACATTTTTTTTTTCTGATCCCGGTGATCTTTAGAAGTTTTGCGGTACCTACGCAAAACATACTAGGCTTTTCAGCTCGTAACATCCCATTGGCAAAAAAAAATGAAGAGAAACCTTAATACTCAATCTCATTTTAACAAATATTCACGTTCATTGCGTCCACACATATTATCTTGTCCGTCATGTCTTCTTGCGGTTTGGTACCTTATTTTTTTTTGTTTGAACGACCAAAGCAATGTCAAAAGTTGACTGTAATTATCTCAAGATTTTCATAGCTAACTAGCCATTCTAAATCGAGGATTCTAAACACAATTCTCAACTGTTCAGACTGTTTTTTGTGCACGCCCTCGTCAAGCTAATCTAATTATGAAAAGAAAGCGTATATTTCAGCGTTTTCTGTTCAGACCGAACAATATGCTCACTCCGTATCTTTTCTCATCATCCAAGCAAATGAGCCGTTTCAGTTTTCCACTCAGGGAAAATGCTTCTCCTGCTGCTCCTTCTGTTCTATGAGCGTTTTTTTACAATGATGAATAGCTTAAATAACTGGTCGGTCGTTGAATATTTTCACCCTTTTCATCCCAGCAGCTCACGAAAATATATTCTTCTTCTGTTTTTCATCCATCTATGCATCTGTTTTATTTTTGTACAAAAACTTTCAGAGTGGCTCAACAATCTTGAGCTGTAATGATGATAACATGACCTTTCAAAGTTATTATTATGAGAAAACTCTTACTATTAGTGTGCCTTTTCCCATAAAGCACGTGAGTTTTTTAAAAGCTGAGCAAAGTCTCTGATGAAAACAGCTACTTTTATCCATTTCTCTTCTCCCTTGTGTGCATTTTCATAGGTATCGTCGTCCATAATCTAGCGTAAGTCATCCAACATTTTATTATGATTGTTGTACGACTCCGCGTATGGCAAGATTGCACAACACTCCCATAATCATTTCCATATCGTTACGAAGTAAAAGTATGGAAAGCAGCTGGAAAAAAGTTTATTTTACTTGGCCAACTACAAAAAAGTAATAATTTTCATTTTCTACTGAATTACAATTGACTCCGTATTAAAAACTCACGCACAAATAAACGCAGCAAGCAAGAGAGAAAAAAACTTCAATAAAATACGCTTATCTTGTCTGCACACAAAAAAGTACTTATCTGCGAGCTTTTCACAATGTCATCGTCTTGTAAACTTTAGGAAAACGCAGAAAGACGTTGATTACTCGACTATACTCCCAAGTACCAGCAGGAGCAGCAGCGTTGACAACAAGTTTTTGCGGAACAAGTTTCCTTGACACTCGCACAGGAAAATGGTAAAATAATCAGGGAGAGAGACAACTCATTATTATGACTATCATGATCATCATGGTTCCACGCGGGAGCAAGACGCACACACACAGAATCATTACTTGCATAGTAATAAAAAGGCATAGACCACCATCATCGCCGCGTGTAGTAACCCAACCAGCAGCAGAATCATCTTTACCAACCATGTCATCTTTTTATTCCTCCCAAAACTCAGAGATGGCTAAAACCGTGGTTTTTAGGAAAAAAGACCGAATAACCGGGTTTTCGGTTAAAAACGGGTTAAAATGGTTATAAACGGGTTTTTACGATTGTGAGAGGATAATGGCGTCCAAGTCGTACAATTCATTATTTTATTGAAATTCCAAAACGAGCTAAAAATGTGGCTTAAACTGTTTGCAATTTCGTTCAGAATGAAAGTTTACGCAAAATCTAAACGTCTCCAATCGTTCTCATTGAAATATTTAATTTTGCTCTTTTTTGACCATTTTAGGCCAATTTGACCATCTGAACCGTTTTTAACAAGACCGGTATAAACCGTTTTTAGCCATTTATAACCAGCCCGCGGTTTTGACCACTGCCATCCCTCCCAAAACTTTGCTACATTTGTTTGGTCTGATTGTTAGTCTGGCTCTGTATGAGAGTAATAAAATGGCACTTATCAACTCACTAGAGTGAGCATACAATTAAATACTAACTTCCTAAAAAAAACTTTTTTTTGTTATCATTTCTCTCAGAGGAGAAAATGTAAATTCCCAGCCTGGCTTCTGGTCTTTTCCTTCCATAATTTTTTGTAAGTTTCTCATAAATCTGACTTCATTTACAGTTGCGTGGGGGGCGTGGGTGGTTCAACCCATTCACAACACTTAGATCCGAGTGCAACAGCAGACACTTTTGTGGTTGGCTATGTTTTCTTTTAGATTCTCCTGAATTGTGTCGTGCCAGACGGAGAAGAAAATAAAAACGATTGTTGGGAAAATTATATTTTCAAAATGGGAATCAACCAGAGAGTAATCCAAAAGTTATGGGGAATTTTCAGGGCTCGAAGAGTAGAGTTTGGGTTTCTGAGTGGATTGCATTGTAAGAGAGAGAGAGAGAGAGAGAGAAAAGGTGAAAATGTAAACATGAGTGTTATACACATGCTTTTATGATCGTTCTCCTGATTATTATTATATTTGGGCTCTCTTGTTATGATCGTCATCATTATTCCGTTCTGGTTCGTTTTTCTTTTGGTTAGAAGAGCACAAATAATGGGTAGTTCACAGATTATAATATTTCTCGTTGAATGGTACTCACACAAACGGCTGCTTTGTAAAACGTCCACTTAACCGTTTTCCGGAAATCGAATCCGAAATGTGTTTACCCTCCTCCGTGTCTATAAAATCTATGTTCTTTGGTTGCCCTAAAAACATGAAAGTTTTCTGTACAGAATAATATGTGTTTGGAGGTGCACATAAAGAGAAAAAAGGACACGGATGAGCACTCTCTCGCTCTCTCTCTCTCTCAGCACACAAAACGACTAGAAGCTGTGTGCAACTCTTTAGAAATCATCATGGAACATGTATGAGTCTAGTAAAAAAAATAAAAGGGCTTCAAGTACTCCAGGGAACTATTTTCTCGCCAGATTCACCAGAAAAAAATCTATGACCAGCAGGAAGAGCACTCATTCACAGCATCCGACCAAAACGGAGAAAGCAAGCTCGAGGAGAAAGTTAGTGGAGCGAGCAAACTTGACAATTTTTACTTGTTCACTGTGCACAAAACCATATAATATATTTGGAGATAAGGATGTACTAAGATTTTCCCCGTAAAAAAATGTTGACTACATCCAATAGCCCACAATGAACCCAAAGAGTTGTCCAGTTTTTTTCTCTTCTTCTCGACAAGAAAAGGTAGAAAATATAAAAGCCCTGCTGACTATCAGTCTTTGTGGTTCATTGTACAACAAATTTTCACTGACTTGGCTGATTGAGAAAGCTCTTGGACAGTATTTTCCATGAGGAGACCCGGCGAAATTTCAAATTTGCCTCTTGACCCCGGCGTTCTTTAGAGGCTGGCGATCTTTAGAGACCCCGGCGATCTTTAGAGGATTTACGGTACTAAGATTTTTCCCATAAAAAATGTTGACTATACACCCCAATAGCCCACAATGAACCCAAAGAGTTGTCCAGTTTTTTTTTCTTCTCGACAAGAAAAGGTAGAAAAAATATATAAAAGCCCTGCTGACTATCAGTCTTTGTGGTTCATTGTACAACAAATTTTCACTGACTTGGCTGATTGAGAAAGCTCTTGGACAGTATTTTCCATGTCTTTCACAGGGAGCAGACTTTCTCTCACCGTCTAAGTCTGCTTGTTATCTTCTCTGCCATCTTTTTCCGTTCCCTGTCGCTTTTTTTTACCTTGATTTTCTCTTGGAAAACATGAAAGACAAATGAAATGTTACACACATCACATGATATTCCCTCTAGAATCCCAAATCTAGCGCTTGTCCTCAAATAAAATGCGAGTAAGCCTGAGTCTTAATAAACACAAGGCTTTTGTTTACTCTCAGGCTTAAGGACGCAACAACAAGCCACACATGGTTGAGTGGAGGAAAAGTCGGGAAAAAAATTTTTCTTTTATTCATTTGATTTTTGATTGTTGTGTAATAAAAAAAGGGGTTTCGCGCTCGTAATTTTACGCATTGAAGCAGAAAATTATGAGTTTTGATGGAAATTGCATTTTTTGACTTTTCACGGTCACTGCGTGCACCACAACGTAAGCTGCACTTGGGCATTTGCTGCATAAGTTGAGTATTGATTAATGAGTCGCTCCTAAAGAAAAAAAAATGCTGCACGCGGTTTGAGTATTAACGAAAGATGTCGAAATATAGAAAAGAGAAAGAGAAAAAAATTGTAGTGACTAGGAAACAATAAAACAGGAGGGTAATCAAAGTTGAAATGAAGTGTGGAATAGAAAGGAAGTGGTTTATATGTAGTTTATGCAGAACATGAAACTAATGAAAGAGCAGACTACTCTGCATTACAATATTTCCCAGTAGAAAAAAAAGCCTTTATATAAGAATTTTTTTTTGCCATAAGAATAAATCAAAGTTGTACAAATTTTCGTGCATTTTACTCAGTGAAGAGAACAAAAGAATGAACAGTAATATATCATTGAAACAATAAAAAAAAGAGGAAGAAGCTAAAGAACAACTGGTGGAGAATAGACTAAAGCCCAGGGAAAATATAAAAACGGAAGGAAAAGGGTTTGCTGCACAAGGCGAGGGAGTATAACAAAAAAAAAGTAGGAAACCACAAAAAGGAACAAGGATTCCAGTCTGGAAATACATTTGCATGCAAAAACTCTTACAAATTTAGGGGTTTTATATTCGGAAAAGTGGTGGAATGATGATGTCTATGAACTATTTTTTGTTGTTGCAAGGATCCACATGCAAAATGCGCATAAAAATACAAGAAAACTTGTCGTTTCATAAAGAAACCAGTTTTTTTCTTGTATTCTATCGTTTCTCTGAGAAATGTTTGGTTGTGAATCATAAAAATATGAAGGGAGTAGTTTTCTTTCTAGTAATTTTGAAAGTTTGTTGAACACTTTTTTTAAAATGGAGAAACACACAGTGTGTCGTGTTGTTTCAATGGAATATTGATTGTTGTGGGATATTGAAAAGGGTTATTGACGTGCAATTCTCGTGAAGAAGAAGAAAAAGTTTCAAGGAGTTTTGCATACAAATGAAATAACATGTTATGACAAGTGTTTACGCACTAAAAACTTTCATTCTGGGTTCAAGTCTGAGTTGGAGAAAGAGAGAGAAAGTTGTTTTTTTTTAAGTATTGTGCAATTAGGAATTTTCACTGTCATCCAAACGAGAGAAAATAGCTGTTAAAACTGAAAGAAAATACGACTAGATGTATCCAGTCAAGCTCTTTAAAATGTGAAACACAAGACAAGTCGAATTTTCTCCGAAGAAAAAGGCTCAAAGACATGAAAAGCTCGAGAGAGAGAGAGAGAAAATTCCAAGTAAAATCTTCAGACTTGTTAGGATGCATCTCTGCACCGCAATCCTCTGGCTCGAATACTGTTGCCAACCAACTTTCTCTTTTTCTCTTGTGGCTTTACTGGCGTGGTAGACTCTCTCTCTCTATGATGCTCACATAATATAGACATGTGCACTTGTCCAATCAAAATGAGAATGAACTGCTGGAATTGCCGTTTATTGCATTGTTTCCTTGGCAGCTGCATGCTTTTAGGGATTAATTTAATGTGAAATAAAACTTTGAAAAGTGCACACAATGTCACCACGTCTATTACAGTCATCATCGAGTTTGGCTTTACTGGCGTCTTGGTAGTTTCGTACCGAAAACCTCATGCAAGTCTTAGTCTTAACTGCTTTTACATTTACTGTGGTAAACGTGATCATTTTTGCTAGGCAACATAAACTGTCCGAATTGGCTTGATTGTCATTTGCAGTGTAGCAAAGTCTGAGTCATGTCCTTAAAACCTTAGCTCCTCCTCTTTTAATGGACCTTTCGTGCGATATGATTAACTAAGCATAATTTGAAAACAAAAACCCACAAAAAAATCTTGATTACTCCGTATGAAAAACAATAATCACCAGCAAAAAGACCTAAACATGGTCGGTCACACTTGACTTGGTTTTTGCCCATTTAAAGAATAAAAAAGTGGTTTTTTACGGAAAATTAGGAGAAAAAGTTGAATTACGCGCAACAGAATACNTTTTTTTCCTTCAATTGGATTAATTCTGCGATTTACACCTGCTGATTTGTTTTTCATCGTTGCTACGCACTTCACTCCCCGTTGTCACGTTCATTTCATCGCAATTCCAAGCTTGACCATTCAAAGTGTTAATCTGGAAAGGCAGTCGTGCAAAAATGAACGGGCTTTCGGAGCCAACTAGAACTAGACATGGTTCGCACACGTTTTCGTTCAAATTAGCAACAAATTCCTGTGTCAAACGGAACCCATGATCCGTATGAAAATTGTGACAACAACAACTCCTGCCCGTGTCAGTTTGATTGAAAGCTTTCATTTTATTTATTTACTGTGTCTTGCATCATTAAGCTGGCAAAAAGGTGTGCATGGGTTTTTCTCTCTCAGAGTATATGTTTTTTTCCTTGGGAGGGAATTTATATGGAACCCGAAGCCACCTTCTAAGTTCCAACTGAAACCTGAAATGTGTGCCTGCCTCATTGACAGATGGTCACGGCCACTCAGCAGTTGAGTCATTAGCTTGACGGGTGTGTGCCACAAATATTTTGTACGGTTTTTCAGGTAAAAACACAAGAATCACGATAGCATTTATTAGCGAAAATTGCGCTTGCTGTTGTTATTTACATGAATTATACCGTTACAAGTTCGTTAGGATAAGGACAGAGAAGAAAATGTCAAAAGAGGATTTTTAGCAGA
Source organism: Akabosia matsudoensis (assembly GCA_019593645.1). NCBI lineage: Eukaryota > Metazoa > Arthropoda > Collembola > Entomobryomorpha > Paronellidae > Akabosia > Akabosia matsudoensis. Next base: position 10,426 of record VICI01004175.1, read on the forward strand.
GATGGCAGCGGTCAAAACTGCGGTCTAACGTCTGGTTAAATACGGTTCAGACGGTCAAATTGGCTTAATAAGGTCAAAAAGAATAAAATGAAATGCATATTTCAATGAAAACGATTCCAGACGTTTAGATTTTGCGTAAACTTTCATTCTGAGCGAAATTGGAAACAGTTACAGCTACATTTAGCTGATTTTGGAATAAAATAATGAATTGTACGACTTGGACGCCAGTGTCTCTTCACAATCGAAAAAAACCATTTTAACCATTTTTAGCCGTTTTTAACCAAAAAGCCGGTTATTTGGTCTTTTCTCATTAAAAACCACGGTTTTAGCCATCTCTGGTTTTTAGTTCTAATGAACTGTTGTTTCAATTGTGCCATGGCATATAGTTCTTTCCTAGAGTTTAGTGAAAACACTTTTAATGTTTCCCAGTAAAAGTGTACAGTATTTTTTTCTGGTTGGAATGTTGTCCTCTGATCCGTAAGGTTCTAAACGGATTTTGACAGAAAAAAAATACCTCCAAAATAATTGTTTGCTGTTTGCAAAAAAATAACGAAAAAAAAATTCTTAGCAAATAAGCAAGATAATTGGTGGTAGTAATGTCGCGCCAGTTTCTTCTGGCCTGATTTTTTTTGTTATGTGTGTGCGAGCAAATGGTGGTGGTCTTTTTTTGGTTGTAAATGGAATTTTGTCCGAAAAAGGCTCCGTTTTTTTTCCTACATTTTCAACCATGCAATTTCAGAACTCATTAATTACGGTGATTAAGGAGTGAACAAGTCAAGATTTTTATGAGAGGAAAGGCTTTCGACGAAAAAGGAAGAGGATATTTTTTTATGTGAAGCATGTTGAGTGCGTTTTGCGAGTCATATTCCACCAAGATATATATTCTTCCAGTCACGCTATGACTTAATATTGTTGAATGGGGAAGAAAAAAAAGGGCTGAAGCCTTATATTCAGAAGAGGATTTTTTTTTGTATGCTGGGAAACGGCTTACTCGCCTTTTCATGAAGAAATAATACTTTTCTGACAAAAAACGGGAATGAGGAAATAGTTCACCTCGTATGTGTGGCTTGA
>VICI01004176.1:0-11488 GCA_019593645.1 Akabosia matsudoensis
AAATGGAGCCGTTATAGAATGCAATATAACATTCAAACGCCTATTATGAAATTCGGGCGACAAGAAAGCCGGCCGGTATAGCGAGGGAGCCGTTATAGAGCAGGCCGTTATAGCCAGTCCCAACTGTACTTTTTTTATTTTAAATGAGCCTACTTTGATGCGTATGATTATGATTATGGGAACAATTAAATGCGCTGCAGTTTCTGCGAGTGCTTTCCGCAGTTCTACATTAGCCGTGGCTGTTGGCAAGGGTTATCTCTTCGTAGGCTTCTACGGAGATCAAGGTCGAAACGAGAGAAGAAATTGAATGACTGTATGTATTATGAATGATAATCTAGCAGCACACAACTGATGCGAGTCAATTTGTGCTGGTTAATATTGGTTCCTGTTTTTCCTATTCAAAGAGTTTTTGTCGCAATTATTGTTCGCGGATCGAATGTTGGAAGCGGAATTGCTAGGCATGTATATGTTAAGTTGGGTCTGCTGAAAATCCTGCGAACTCGGCTGGCGCTAAATGAAGATATCGCCGCATACATATATTGACGTCAGTATTAATAATTGTACAGCTGCAGCCGAATTTGGCTGAAGTTACCTTCTTGCCTCAGTTTTCTAAAGTCATGTGATCTATTATCAGCAGGAGGTATTCCTTGAGATAAATAAACTCATCGGCGTGGATGCTCAAATAGTTTCGCATCAGTTGTATGCTGCTAGATTTTATGCAAGGGTATCTTTCCTCTGAGTCCAGAACGAATTGCAATTGCACATGATGACGAGAATGCTGACACCATGATTTCGATATTCGGGTATTTTGGTACTGAAAATTTTTATTTGAGTTGGTCCAAACTTTGCCCAGTTACATGTAAGCAGTAGTTCTACGACATCATCCCTTTTAAGTATATATTTGGCGACGGTAGGGAAACGACAGAGTCAACATAAGCATTTAGATAAGCAACGGACACAGTCAGCAAATAGGGGTGCGACAGTTAATAGGGATTCGTACTTCGAAAAAAAGGTTCAACTATTTCATCCATGTTCTGATTCCATCCAAGTTTATTCATGAATAGGATTCATCAGTTACCAACTATGGTTTTCTTCATTCTAACGATGACTGTTTATACTGTCAGTTTGTCATGTAACAATATTTTGATGGGGTGACTATTAAAATAATTGCATTTCTTGAGTACCTTGACCAAGAGACCACATTGAATAATACCCTTACGACACAGTAGAACACGCTCTAAAGGAATTAGTCTCCTGCTAGATTAAATACAAACAAAAGCAGTAAACATCCCAGTCCCAAAATATATAGAAAAAATAACTTGTTTAAATTTCCGGGTAGGACATTTCTTGGCAGACACTAGTTTCCTTTCGCCGATAATGATCTCTAAAAACATTTCTCCAATAATATGCTTTTTCTCTCTCTCGATTTCATGGGTATGTTAGCAGCATCTAACAAAAAGGAATCTACGACGCTAGAAAATTAGATACAGTAGCAAGTGTCATCATATCTTTACAGCTTTTGCTGTTAAGAAGCTGATTTCCCCCTTTTTCATTCATTTTCCCTCCCCATTCGTTACGTAGCATCAATAAATGTATTGTTATTCGCTGTACGTATGTACCCCATTATTAGCTGAGCTATTCTTACCAATGGGCGGCCATGCATGCATTTCTGACATAAATTTGTCCCCAAAAAAATAAAAAATGAAAAATAAACAAGGTACACGGGGTACAAGGTTCTACATGGCATTTCTAACTAGTGTTTCATAGCTACAAAACAATAGCTTATTCGTAAGTCCTAAATAGAGTACATTGTAAGTTACAGAGCATGAATATGAAAATAAATTTTTTAATTTAACTCAACAAGTAGATGAGAATTACTTAAGAATTCAATGATTAGTTTGATGAAACCAAAAAAGGGAATTGTGGATATGATAGTATTTAGTACACTACCTAAACCGAGTAACGCCAATTGGCTAATTGTGTATTGTCACCTGGCATGGATAATTTGGAACAACCTCTAGTAAAGTAAACAAGAAAACTTTTGCCCGCAAAAATGCTTCAAAGGCTCATCTATATAATTTATTAGTTTATCTATGATTCTTACCGAGAACTCAAATAAAAAGAATTTAGAATTTCCAACAGTTTTTCTGAAATTTCTACCATTCTTCCCTCGCAACTTCTGTATCGCATCATATCTGTACAGTTTTTTTTGTCTAATGACATTGTTTCGTTGCGTACATTTTTTGTGCTTCAAATCCATATGGCGCTTGCTGAAAGCCAAAACCATGCAACCAAAGTCTTGCTTTCTCTTTATTGCTGGGCTTTGTTACAATCCTTGCTCTTCACGTTTCGCCTTTATGGCTTGTATCCAGCTCAAGCTGGAGAAGGTTCATGATTTACGAGGAAAAAAAACATGAGCAGTTCACTGAGACCTGAAATATGATTCTAGAAAGAAAAAGCACACAATAGAGACATGCTGTTAAGACTTCTCAGAAAATGCAATTCTTTTTAACGGTGAGAGAGCTGAAAATGGAAAGTGAGAGAGGTTAAGAGATTAAGATTGGATTTGGTTAATCAAGAGCTAATTTTTAGGTGCATTTTACGAGGAGAACAGACGACCAAGTCGTTAATTTTGTCCGGTTTTCAGCTTTTGTAGCTCGACCCAAGAAGTTTGACTTCTTTAAAAAGCTGATTAGGACTTTTTGCTGACCACATTCATTAATTTTATATCCCCTCCATCTGTTACTGACTAATCAACACTGGTCTTCATTCTCGGTCGAAAAAATTCGTCTAGCTTGTGTTGAACGCTAAGATGGACAAACTTCCAGTCCAGCTGAAGCCATAACAAATGGGGACGTTTTGGTTTGCTCCGAAACATATCTGAAAGAAAGTTATATTACTGTTTCCCGACGAACAAACAATGTTAACAGTAACATATTGGATGCTCCGAGCCGATTAATGACTAGAAAAATTAGGAACGAACAGGGTTTCAACTCAATATCCTACTGAAATTTAGTGCGCATAATTTTACATATTAAATTTTATATGAATACACCTGATTTTTCGTAGCACTCGATAGGTAAAGCATAGGAGTTTACACAACTATGAAGATTTGGTATTTAAAATTAACGGCCTTAACAGTCAACAGAATTGATACTGACTTTTTAAGCATTGTTGATATGCATGGCTGATTTTTTAGCCTCAAAATTTATTTTAAAAAGTATGAAGGAAAGTTCAGATGAATTGATTTTTAATTTTTATTCAATATATGGCAATATTATACAATGTATACAAATACTTAATTTAGCATTCTTTCAATTACATTCTAGCCTCCACGACGGCGAAGTGATGAAAAGCTCGAATGGTATTTAAATCAGTTTTCCTTGTCAAGTGATTCACGGATGCTTGACTAATCGAACGCAGTAACGACAAAAGAAATACATATTAAGGAAGTGGTTACAGTTAAAGACGACATGATGGATATCGTCAACTTGCAAGTATCAAAACCCAAAAATAATTGCATATGCTACTGGTAAAACGCTCCAAGTCAAATAAACACACACGCATTTGTTTTCGTCCACACTAAACATTACGTAAATTAAGGGAAGAAATTCACACAAATGAAATGCTTCGAAAACGTCCGTTTGGAAACACGGAGATGTGAGCTTTCATTCAAGAGCTATAATTTGACACCTCACTTATAATTGGGCGCTGACAGGAAGCTGAGATCTAGAAATTTTATTTTTACCAGTACTAGCTGGAAACATATTGAGACTTTTTATATCAAATGCTCACACTTTTTTGCATTCCGTAATCCTCCCTCGCCTACAGTCCCCCATCCATAGATTATATTTAAAGCTGCTTCTATGCACCCGGTGCGAACATTCAGCTTCCCTCTGAAATTTTCTGTATTCAATGTTAAATCCCTCTGTATCTATACTTGAGCCCCTAACCTAAATCCTATTCCATTTTGGTATCCTATATTGCCTGGTACCCTCTGATAAGGAAAATATCAACGACTCCTGTTGCTTCCTAGTTCCAAATGATAGGTGCATTACATGAAAATACATCATTTTATATGGCTTTTCGATCTTCCAGTCAGCATTACAGAATCCCGTTGCCTTTTATTTAAAAAAATCCCCTTCACAATCAACGCTCACCAAAGGCAGCAAGGCAGAAAATAAAGCGCTCAAGCACGATTCCCATAAGTAGCGAATGGTGCCTTTAGACGATCTGAAAGATTCGCTAAAACACAAATAAAAGATTCGGTAAAACACGATCTGCAAGATTGAAGAAAACACGATCTGCAAGGTTCGCTAAAACACGATTTGCAGGATTCGATGACACACGACCTGCAAGGTTCTCTAAAACACGATTTGCAAGATTCGATGAAACACGACCTGCAAGGTTCTCTAAAACACGATTTGCAAGATTCGATGAAACACGATCTGCAAGGTTCCCTAAAACACGAGTTGCAAGATTCGGTAAAACACGATTTGAAAGATTCAGTAAAACACGATCTGAAAGATTAAGTAAAACACGATCTGCAAGATACGGTAAAACACGATCTGCAAGATACGGTAAAACACGATCTGCAAGATTCGATAAAACACGATCTGCAAGGTTCGATGAAACACGATTTGCAAGATTCGATGAAACACGATTTGCAAGATTCGATGAAACACTATCTGCAAGATTCCTTAAACACGATTTGCAAGATTCGATAAAACACGATCTGCAAGGCTCGCTAAAACACGATTTACGAAGCGTTAGCGTCACCTTTACAAACCCTGTAAATCATCAAGAAGACGAACACAGACATTGATTCTTCAAGCAAAAATGATCTACGCATGAAGCTCTGTAAAAATTGCCAGTAAATTTTTTGTCCACTTACGAAGCATTATCGTCAACTTTCGTCAACCAGTAACTCGTCAAGGAGACGAAATCAGACACATGTCCTTGAAGCAAAGTAATATACGTATGTAGCTGTCTCCAAATCGCCAATAAAAATTTTGGTCCATTTACGAAGCATTATCGTCAACTTTCCTCACAATATAACTCGTCAACGGGACCACTTGAAGCAAGCTCCACACCATAAAATTGCTGATGGTCAACAGTCAAAGTTACAAGCCTGAACCATCAGCAGTTCCTGAGATTTCGCGATAACAGACAGATAGACGGACAGACACCCAAGACGATTTTATAAAGCGGCTTTCGCTACTTAATAAAACGGATCGATATTTGGATAGAAAGAGAACAAAAACGTGTACAGAACGAAGGGCAATAATTGTAACACAATGGTTTGTGAGTCGTAAAAATGATGAGGACAAGATCAGTACCATCTGTGTTGATAACATTGAACAGATACAAAAAATAGTGCTGGCTGCTGTTTACCTCCAAATGAAAACACCCGGAAAACTACGGATTGTCTAGGGACTAGTAAGTAACACGTACGCCGCTAAACAACACCAAACTACAGACACGAGAGTGTATGAAATGACCACTATATTTCCGTTGTTGACAGGCCCATGCAATCACTTGCTGGAAGCAAGAGGGGAGAGTTTGGGGTTAGGATGCCCATCACGGATGAAATAGCGACACCCAGACATATAGTCACACTGTCAAGCTCGTCAGTTGAGAGACTACCACTAGAATGTAAAGTATGCATTCATGTTTGTAGATTGAAAGCTGAGGATGAGTCAGAGTTGGCATATGGGTGGAAGCTTGTAAGCTCTGTAAATCACGAATACCTTGTGGGACTGGGAAACTGGAAGACTATGTATGTAGAATCGAATGGTAAAATGGAACAGGCCGTAAGTCACAAGAGAGATCTTGAAAATTTTGAATCACCGAACTACCTTTACACATGAAGCATGCCTTATTTCCACACAATTACCAGTTAGACGTTGACACAATTACCAGTTCTTTTTTCACAGGAAGATACTGCTAACATCCCTCAGCATGTTCCCTTTGGTATGACCCCATAATTACTCCACAGATGCTTTAAAGTCCATTTGCACGACGTCCATACTTTTTCGATCTGATTATCCAGGACCACGACACACTATCCTTTTCTTTCTAATGGCGTTTTGAATTTACAACTCCTCGAGAGAACAGTATCCTGTCTATAACAGAATTCCGAATCACATGTTTGAGCTCATATACACTTCTATAAATCTTTTAAAAAAAGCTCACTGAAACGCTTGGCTTGAACTCATTCGTGAATTCCCGTCTCATCTTCAAAATACTTATTTCGCATATTCAGATTACCTTTTCTTCATAAACGACTTCCTCTTAAATTATAACTCTCTCCAGTTACTCGGCACAACCCTTAATCAACGGGGAAAGCTAATATTCTCCTTTAATAATCACAAGGGCCTTGTGTAACATAAGAAAAACATTATTGCTTGAGTTTTCTCTGCTTTTCTTGCATATAAAAATTTTAATTATATGTTTCTCGGTTCCTCTTGTTAGCTTTTTACCTTACCCTCGACAGCTGCACCAACGAGAACTTCGTTTTCGTTAGAGATGAGATAACGCTGTTGTTGAAGTACTATTTTCTGTTGACTTGTTTATCAAAGGGGGCTGAAACACAAATATGGAATAAAAGACGCTATCAAAGTTTGAAGATGAATTAAGAAAACTGCCTTGAGTAACTTTCTTCAACTTGCACATTTCTATTAACAAGTAACGGCATCTTGTGTTTAATTTTTTTCGACTATCCGTCAAAACATGCATGTTTTTTTTGTTCCGGCATGTATTCATACAAGTTTAAGGCGATTATTCAGCTTACAAGTAAAGTTACCTTGCGACGATACCATTTTGGACAAAAAATGTGCGATAGAATACGCTTTCAAGCACGAAGAACGCAATGGTATCGCCCATTTTCCCAGGCAAGCGCGCACAAGCGTAGAATTAGCACCGAAAAGCTCAGAACCGCACGGTTTGCATACGCTTGAAAACACTACGTTGATTCTTCAGTGATTGACGAGGAACAGGGAGCAGAAGCATAGTTGGAATAGAGCCCGAATACTTTTACCATCAATCAGCAGTACAAAAGGTTGAATTTTACTCGAATTAAAAGTACCGTATTAGACACTAAAAACCTTTTTCAGTCAGCGAAACATCATTTCAGAATCTAGCAGTGTTTTCAAGCGTATACTAAGCGTGCGGCTTTGAGGTTTTCGTTGGCTAATTCCACACTTGTGATGGTCTTGGAAAATGGGCTACAGCATTATGTTGTTCGTGTTTGAAAGTGTATTTTAACACACATTTTCGGTCCAAAAGGGTGGTGTAGTCGCAACGTAGCTTTCCTTGTTAGTACAGTTTCCACACCATTTCCGGTCCCGAAATGTCCGCAACATTTACTTTATGCAAAACGCTGTTTGACAATTGGTTTTTACACGGCTGACTGTGTCTGTAAATTACATTTCATTGTAAGCCATAAAGTACTCCCCGCCAAACCGCTCGAAAACTCAACGCTAGATTGACTTTCACCAAGAGAAAAACGCCGAGAAAGGATCAAATATGTACGCATTTAATGTAAATTTTGCTCCGCAGTTTGTATTTCGAGGGGTGAACAAAACAGGCTCGCNTATGTACGCATTTAATGTAAATTTTGCTCCGCAGTTTGTATTTCGAGGGGTGAACAAAACAGGCTCGCGTTAATATGCACTGCTGTGCAATAACTTTAGTTTTCCCTTTTGATCTACAGCATTTGCGGTTGGCGTGCGGCTCGTTTTAAAAATAGGAGAAAGATAGAAAAGCTTGAAATGTGTTGAGCTACAATTATCATGATTCTAAGATCAAAGTCAACCACGATGAGAATACGCTGCTTGGTCTGGCGTGGAGATAAAAATGTGAGAAAATATACTCGAAACACTTTCTCCAGAATTTATTCGACAGTAAGAGAACACTTATTTTTATTTTTTGCTTCCAGAACAATGTTTTAAAAAAGTAAGTAAACGGGTTTCTCTGTCCCAAGGGAAGAAATGAAGGAAACAAATTTCCTAGCCTATTTGCATAGTAATTTCTGTCCCAAGGGATGCGTCATATTCAAAGTGAGAAAAAACACTTTACGAAAGTAGTAGGCAGTATATATATGTATATAAGCATATGGCCTTCGTATGATGCACCAGTTTTCAGCGCAACCTTATCCATTCACCTTCCAAATCTCTCCAAAACGACCAGATAGGGATATTTGCAGTAAAAACAGGCTTTATGCTGGTATCATAATCTAAACGGACAGAGGGGATAGCATACATAATGTTGAAATTTTTTCAAAACACACTCGAGTATGGTACAACTAAACAACGGTTTGGAAAACAGCAGAGGATGTACATGTTTTCTCTGCGGATTAGATAATTTATTGTAAATGACATAAATATGCAACTACACAATTTGTAATGAATCCCCAGGTCTCCTAAGCGTCAATTTCCAGAATATGGCTTGCCCTTCATATCGGATTAACATATTAACATTCCATTCATAGATATTGAATAAAATTTATGTAACCTAATACATAGCTGGTGTTTGAGAAATTTACTCAGGAGTTATTTCACTACCATTTTGTGCACAATAGTTCCTTAGTCCACAAGTGGCCATAAGAAACGGCCAGTTTCTAAATTCTGGTTACAATTAACTCACAAGGCAACAACGTATCTAGTCTGTGAAAACAACGACAACGTGTACGACAGCTATGACCTGCCTCGCAAGTTTGCATACTTTTTTAAACCAGACGCGTTGATATTTCACAGGTGAACCTAGCCTTTATGTCCACCTTCTTTGCCAGCTGCAATCCACGTGATCACTGAATTCAAACTTGGATAAGTAACAAAGATTGCGAGCCAAGGGTTTTTGGGCTGCCAGAAACACTATGAAATGTCGTGGAATTTGAAGAATTTCCGAAGCCTAGAGGAATTTTCAAATGGTCCACTCCACTGCGCCAGTTTTTCGGGGAACGATTTTGCATTGAGAACACGGTGGAGAGCCTGGCGACTAGACACACGGGAAACAAAATGAGGTAGGGATAAACGGTGAAGTGTGGGATAGGCTTGGCCCGAAAATATTATGCATAGTAGAGATATTGCTTAAAATTGGAGATACTATCCGTAGATTTAGATACATTATTCCCAACGCTGACTGACGTTATGTCAAATGTAAGTGATTTGTATCATGCTGTGTATGGTACTTATAAAAAATTTAGAGTTCGGCACACAAAGTTTACAAGATATCAGGAGAAGTTTTGTGAATGGCAATACATGATCTGGCTTCCGGAAAGCCAAGCCTCAAGACATTATCAATGCTGTGCAATCTTCACGATGAGTAGATGGTATTACGACGCGGTATTGCAGATTCATTTCAGGGACGAAGAACAGAAGAAAGCTCTTCCTCTCCAGCTGGGAACAGCGTAATAAAACAAAAGACCCTTTTATTAGGCACAAATCTGGAATAAACACCATTAGATTTGTATAGCAATCTCATTAATAGTTTTAGCGTGGAAAAACTTTGCAAAAGCCACTATAATGCGGAAGAAGAACTTTCAGGAAACTGAAAAGGTAAAAACAACAAAAAGGATAGTCAATCGCAAGTTTCGATTGGAAAAAATACTGTGCGTAATATTGAAATTTAAGGGTTTTGTTTAATGAGTTTTCCTGTGCATATTTTACATAACCCATAGTCAAGACAGAAGCACATAAAAGAGAAAAGCTGTACAAACGGTACCAATAAAAGTTCATAAAATGTTTAATAAATTTTTGGATATTGACAGGTAGCAATTCATGAAATGCTTGCAAAGGTAGTTTCAGAGCTTTCCATGATTATTTTAGCTCAGATCCTTTGACATTGAATTTCGATGTGGAAAGCATTTTCATTCTGCAAAAAAAAACTTGGTTACAACTGCATGGTTACACTCCTACGTTGAATACCACGTCGTCTGTGCCAGGCAGACTTCTTTCCGGAAGTAGGGTTCATTTCTCTCAGATTTTACTCGTGTGTGACAATAGATCATCTGGGTATACAAACCCCGTTTTCGCAGAACATTTGGTGATCTCAGTCGAGCCTTTGACACTACCAGTGTGACAGCTATTATTCACGTGAATCAATCAATCGCTTCGACTCTGCTTCAGTGTTAAGTTGAAATAGGGTTTCATACGAATTCACGGTCGTATGTACAATGTTCACGGAGGGAAAAGCCTTGTTCTATTTCCACCAGATAATTTTCCCACAGTCTACATTTTTGGGCTAAAAAGGAAAAAATTGGTTCTACTTATTGTTAGTGCTATTTTCTTTTCAGTAAATACTTTTTACGGTTACTGGATAATGAACTAATAAACAGTGCAAGGCAAAATATTCCTGTCTGACAGCATGTTGCATAAAACAAGAAAATATTTTCTTTCCTGCTTTCAGGAATATTGCATAATTTTAATAAGTTTTTTTCTTCCCTCATTTTTGTTTTTGCTCCCCTCATTGGCAACGAATTCTCCGCTTACTTCCCCCTTCGTCTCCCAGTTGTTGAAGTGGCAACGTTAGTATTTCTTTTGACAGGTCTATTAAGGCGCTCTCAGGCTCAAATTATTACAGAGCTCGATTGTATTGCGAAACGCGCCTGCAGCAAATTTGTTCGCTGTATGTATTAGTTTAGGTTCTATAAAGTATATTTTCTTATTTTGCTTGGCAACTTATAATCCATTTGAAAAAGTAGTATTTGTATCCTTGTGCTTAATGAAAAAGAGTTCGTCCCACTCGAGTTTATTTTTTTGGGTGACATGGTTGCTATTCATCCCTGCTTGTGTAAGACCATAGCTCATAGTGCGCCCGAAACGGATACAAAACCCGAGATGGAATTGACTTTCGCAATTGGAAGACCAAGTCGCGAACAACAAAAATAAAGATGCACACATTCACTGCAAATTTCCATCCGTTGCACTACTCTAAGACTTCTAGAGGCGAAGTGAGAACACTGTTTGCGTGAAAGGGACTATAATGTGTGTTCCATGTTGATCTAGCTGGTCTATGCGGTGGGATTGTCGTTCATTTTGTGTTGGGAGGACAAAGAAAATTTTACTGGCTTGGCACGTGGGTGGCGTGTCGCTCAAGAGTAAGCGACAGACACACGTCTCGTGTAAGAGAACATGCAATCTACTGCAAGATGAGTAACCCAACCTAATCACAAGAATTACGACAAAAAACAGGAATGTGTGTATAGAAACCCAGTCAACTTGAGTGCTGCTCAATCGATCAACAACATGAACAATACGACCAAACGACGAAGCTAAAGTTTGGGATAGACAAGCCGGACTAATCTTTTGTAGAATAATATATTCTAAACGTGTAGCGAGGCATGCATGCTTTTAAGCCATCCGTGACATGACAGTCGGTTTTCCATCGCAAACAGGATTACACCTTGGGTAAGTACTTCATGTGAACGTTAAAACTTTCTCCGGAAGTAGTTTGTACAGGACTTTGTGTTTAAGTCAATCCCTTTGCA
>VICI01004177.1:0-11486 GCA_019593645.1 Akabosia matsudoensis
ATGTTGTATTTATCTCTCTGCTGTAAGCTTTCCCTCTAGAAGAAAATAGACTCTATAGTCCTTGAACCACGAAATATATGTGTTTGAGAAAGTTAAAAGGTATCTATCGTTTCTATGCATGCGTGGATGTGGAGTCAGGGGGCACATATTTTGTTAAGCTCGGAGGTGCCTTAATTATTAGCCATCGTCACGTTAAGTCCCTGTCGGACTTCATAAACTTATGGTTTACTACTTTTCTGATCGGCAAAATATCAAAGAAACTAAAAATAATATTTTCAGTTATTTTTGGAAATTTTCAGATGCTCTATACAGAGTTTCCGTGACTATGGCTAATAATTATTGTACCGCCGAGCTAAACAAAATTTGTGCCCCCTGACTGCACATCCACGCATGCATAGAAACGATAGATACCTTTTAACTTTCTCAAACACATATATTTTTTATGTTTTGTTCAACTCTTCCCCAAAAAAGCTTAGGAAGATCAACTCTCTCTCGTTTTTTATTATTATTTCCTCACTTGTAAACTTATTTTTTACGTCTCTGATTTTTGTTTCGCTATTTCGCAGTAAAGCTCTTGTTATATAATTTTTTCATACGACAGTTTTTTTCCCTCCATGAGCAAGTTTGTGGAATTTTCCCTACCCTGAATGAAATAAGGTAATTCTTTCCAAAGCAGCTTGACTGACACATCAAGGCTAATATAACTTGTGTGAGCCAGAGCAGAAATGAAATGGAGTAGTACACCAGAACTATTTTAAAGTTGTAAAAAATTTCACATGAGTAGATATACAAAAGAAAAAAAGAAGATTTTTATTTTGTCTCTGGTATTTACTCAAACTTTTGTGCAAGTATGCTACTTACTCTCACCCCATTTTTTTGAAACGCTCTAAAAAATATTAAAACTTGCAAGAGGAATGTTTGTTCATGAGGAAGGCTGAAGGCGAAGAACAGGGGAGAAAAGCGGGAAAAAATCTGTGCTTTTAAAATGTATTTCCAATGGAGGAGGCTGTAGAAAACAACAAAAAAATAAGAAGAAAATAATATACGGATTTGTATCTTATTTTTCGTTTGAGTGTGTGGAATGAAGAGTTTTCTTCCTACTTGTATATTTACCGTAAAACTTCTAAAGATCGCCCCGGCGAAAATTCCACCCCGAACGTAACTCTACACCCCATCCGGAAAAATTAACAGTTCCAATTTTCATCTCAACTCCGGCTATCTTTAAAGGATTTACGGTACATCAAAGTTGACAGCCCTGAATCCGCTACAGTTTTTAAAATATTTGGGTCTTGTGATCCCGGCGATCTTACGAGACCCCGGCGTTCTTTACAAGTTTTACGGTATGCATTATTACTGTCAGGATCATGTAGCATCGTTATTACACGGCTTTGTGAACACCGTTCTCAGCTGTATTTTGTCAATGTACAGTTAAAAAAGCTGACTTGACGACGTAGGGGAAAGCATATTTATTAGCAAGATGTTGATACAGCCGGGGGGAACCGTTGAGTACAAAAGCCTTGTAATTGCACCAGTGCAAATACTGTTTCTAAGACGACAGGAAGTAATACCTTCTATTTTTTTTTCAAGGTAAACTTGTGCTTGCCAGGGAAGAAAAAAAGTGAAAGCATTTTCGTTAATTGCCATCCGAATCGTTAAAATCCGGAAAATATAGGACCACAATGGATAAACTTGCAATTTAGTTGTAAACTTTCATGGCTGGAATTGTTGCAAGGACAACGGCGTCCCCATTCAAAAAAAAAAAATATTGGAAAGCAATGAATTGAAAGAGAACAATAACTGCAACACTAAAACGTGATCCGGAAAAAGTTCCACCTTCAAAAAAGAGAAAAAAACTGGTTTTTCTTTTTTGTACACCGTAAAAGTTGTCTGTACAGGGTGGTTCATAAACATCGCACCGTACATTTGTTTTTTTGAAAGACTCGCGTCTAGTCTGACCTGAAAGCGCACATGAGCATCCACACGGTCGACGAGCGTTTTTGATGTAGTTTGAATTAACACAAGTCAGTTAGTTAGTTGCTAGTGCGTTGTTTATGAACTACCCTGTACATCCTACATGTGATGTCATTACAGCCTTCAGGATTGTTAAAAAAGAGAGACATTTTTTTTCAACAATAGACGATGTAATAGTAATGGGAACAACAACCCACGCACCCGGTAATATTCCAATTTCCAATAGATTACGTGTCGCATTCTACAACTTTCACCAATCGTCTTTTTTTCTTCTTCTTTCTCTCTCTTGTCGGCTATTGAAAAAAAACCCAAGTAAATTCCTGTAATCTCAATTTCCTCGTTGTATTCAACCAACCTTCACCACAAAAAAACACAAAGATGAAATGCATTCTACGAAATTTCCAAAAAGGAATCCTATTCTTTCTTTACTATGCATAAAAAAGAAACTTCTTTTCGTCCTGGGCCGAGTTGTCAACGCCTCCTATTTCAGAAAACGAGAAAAGTTTTTTATATTTTCCATCTCCTTATTCATCGTTTCCTATCATGTAGGTAGTAGTTTCTGTCTCGCGTGACTTGTTGGTTACAAGTTGCTACCTTTGTCCCCTCCAAAGTACAGGGTAGTTCATAAACATCCCACTATTTATTAACTGCCTTTTTGTCAACGAGGAATAAGCGGGAAAATCTTGTTTAAATTCAAACTACATCAAAAAATGTTTGTCGACCGTGTGGATCCTCTTCTGCGCTTCCAGATCAGAATGAGAGAACTGGACTAGAATCAAGGTGACGAGGCAAAAAAACACAAATGTACGGTGCGATGTTTATGAACCACCCTGTATATAAAATCTAAAGAATCCTGAGCTCGTTTTCACCCGGATTATTTGGATAAAATAAGGAGTTCAGAGAGGATTCCAACCCGATAACTATGTACCGTTTTACTTTGACAGAAGGAAGTAAAACGACGCGCATATGACAATTTTCTTCACAAATCAACATTTCCAACCTCATCACCATCTTCATCATCTCACCCATTCTTCCCTTGAATTGACAGGAAAGAAAAGAAAGAGAGAAAAAGGGGAAGTGGATGATCATCCGTCATAATAGCCTATTCGGTTTTTTTCTTTTTCTCTCGCTTTCTCGAGCATCTTTCAAGAATGAAATCCGGTAGTGGAGAAAAATATGCCCTTTCATTTCAAATTATCCTCCTTATTTTCTCAAGTACCGAACCTTTATCATCCGGGTTTCCTTGTTTGCTTTCTTTTCTTCAACAATTTCTTGGTTTTTTTGACTGACTGACTGACATGACAAGATGAAGCCTCCTTCACAAAACTTTTAAAAGTTTTTTTTTCAAAAAAGAGACGGACAAAAAGGAGTAAAATATGGTTCCATTCTTTCATTCATTCTGACATCGTTTCCAATTTTTTTTATTGGGTTGCAGTTCAATGCAACCATTCTTTTGAAAAGCAGCAGCTCCTCTCGCCTTATAATTTCTTAGCCGTAAAAAAAGAAAAGTTTTTTCTTTTTCTGCAACACTTCATCTATTATCCCCCATTATTATTATAACTTTCTCTAGTTTCCCCCCTGCTTACAGCCCAATAGTCGGCCCATGGCTTGTACTCTTTGTCTAACAAGGAAAGTACCTCAGAGGTACCAGAGTAACGACATGGAAGCTTTAAGCAAGCTCCAGTGAAATCAACAAAAAACTTTTATCCAAAAATTAGGCTTGTGGGCCCATCTAAACTATTTATTAGTTAATCTATGCTTACACCAGTTAATTGTACACTTTTTCCGAGGACATGTGTCTCTTGCTAGTATTGATTTGGATTTAAACCTGACCAAAGAGCTGTTATTAGTTGCGGTTTGCATGTAATCAGCAATCAGCCATCTTTATAGCTCATTCATAGCGAGAGGAAACCTTTGGAAACTTTTTTGTCTGGCTGTCTTGTTTACTCGTCTTTTTCGTATACTGAAACGCTAAAATGCCCGTTACATCACCCATTTTGTCTGTTAAATTTATGAATATAACACAAGAAAACGTTGAAACATCCAATTTCCCCTTTTGACAAATGGACTGCACTCATAAAAAAACGTTACAATTATGTCATCTGTACGAGATCATCATCCGAAAAATAAACGTAGCCGTTCAAATTTGCCCAGGAAAGTAACTATGTCTCCTAACCGTCGACAAATTGTAAATCACGCTAATCCTAAGACGTATGTACTGCATATCCAAGACGATCTGCCGCTATAGCCACGCAAAATGTACAATATTTAGCATTTGTTAGCAAACATGCTTGCTAATAGCCGTAGGACATTATCACTTGGACACACTGTACGTATATTTTTGGGCGCAATAAACGTTTGAGACTGTGTGTAGGAGGCTGAATCGTCGTAACTTGAGCAACTACTCATGTGACAACGCAAAACCCATTTCGAATTTGGTTGGTTCTAGTTGTCTTGCCGTCTAAAGTGCATCTCATGTCGACTTCCAAAGAGACACAAGAGGACAAGTATTTATAGTCAGACGAAATTCTCAAAAAAATGTTAGTCTTGGAAATGACAAGCGCCAGGACAAATGACAAGAAAGCAAGTCATTCTTCAACCAGCCAACCAGTACGAGACAGTCGCCGTCGTTTGCAAAAAAAATATATATGCATGATGTGTAAACGTTTTGCATGAGTCTTTCCGTGGAAATTTCCCCTGAATTTTTTTTTTCATGTTATGTAATATGGTGTACACTTGTGCTAATGTGTTAGTCTTGCCAATTTGCGTATGTGTAGGCATTTTTGTTGCAAAAAATTACTAGCAAAAGTGTGAATAGGGGGTACAAAAAATGTACTTGAAAATTAAGAAACATATGCATTCCGAGACAGCAAGAAAGGAAATGTTGGGCAAGATCAACTTGGCTTTCAGCTTAACATCCACGACCATACGGAATTCAAACCGTAAAATTTCTAAAGAACGCCGGGGTTCAAGAGGGAAATTTGAAATTTCGCCGGGGTCTCTAAAGAACGCCAGGTATAATAAAGGGACCACGCGCAGAATATTGACAATGATAAAACGTTTAGATACAGAAAATGACGAAAAACAAGGTCCTGAGAATGAAATTGTGACTGAAAAGTTTGCAAACAATTAACTTTAAGCTATATGAAGCTGCAATGTCACAAATTAAAACAAGAGAAAACTAAAAATTAATACTTCACCGGGCCTCTAATTATTATTAGAGGGAAGTTTCAATTTTTTCACCGGGGCGTTCTTTAGAAGCTTTACGGTACATCCTGTGTATATATTTTTTCTCTTCAGGGTTTTTTGGCAGAGTCGCCAACTTTATCTTTTAAAGAGGAACCGAAAAAGAGTTTAAAAAATAAGTTTTTGCTTTAAACCAACTCAAAAAGAGACGAGTTGACGGGAATGAGATGACGGAGAATATAAAAAGTGTTCGAGGAAAAAGTAATATTTTTTTGCGTCTGTTCAAATATATCCTCCTCATTTTCTTTCCAGTCTGGTTTCTCTTTCCATCTTGTGTTTTTTTGGGTAAGCAATGATAAGTGGGATTCGGAGTATCAGACATGAATGGAAATGTAATCAGACTCTGACTCAAATCCGCTCCGTATAAGTATGCTACAGAGTTGAAATATAGGCGACCTTGTTGATACAAAAAAAAAAACTTTTGTCCAGCAGTCCTACAAAAACTGAGTTAGGAGGAGAAACAAAAAATACTTTTCTTGTTTTTTTCCTGGAGAGTTTTATATTCCAGAAGCCTTTATACAGCTGGTGGGAAATTGTCATGCAGAAGAGTTGTGAACCACATGGTTTTTTTATTGGTGAAAAAAAGTTTTTCCGTACTAGTGTAAAGACCTAGACAGAGAAAAACTTTTTTTTGTTTTTTTCTCTCTTTTTCACACGCAAAATAACTTGATATTTTGTTAAAATGCCACTTTAAAACTCCCCAAATGGAAGTTGTATTTGTCGTTAATTTGTTTGTCTCTAATTAAATATCTTTTTGGGTCGTATAATAATTTGTTCAACTAAATTTGTGCAAAAGTTTCCTCTAAAATGGCAACGTGACTTGGTTACAAAGTACAAATAAACCGCGGCTGGATAGTTTTTTTTACGTAGATGCAACTCTGAGTGCTTTCTGTACTGGCTTTGACCTCAAAAACACTTAAATTTCATTCTAGCAGAAATACAGGGTAGTTCATAAACATCGCACAAGCCCTCACTGCTTTTGCTAATGCGAAATAAGCGGGAAAATCTTGTTTAAATTCAAACTAACGCATGAAAAACCCTTGTCTACCGTGTGGATCCGCATGTGCGCTTCCAGATCAGAGTGAGAGAAAACTGAACCAGAGTCCAGAAACTTTGCAATAAACCACGAATGCACCGTGCGATGTTTGTGAACCACCCTGTACTTCACATTCCCTGGTTTAATTCAGCCATGCCTTGTCTTCTAGCCCAAAATAATTTCCTCTTTTCCATGTAAATCTAAGTGTCGTAACAATAATCTTTTTTTGGTATTACGTTTAAGCTCAAAATGTTCGTATCGGCAGGCTGTATCGGTTTCCCTTCCCGTCAAATGTTCCGTTACGAGAAAAAAATGTTCCGTTTTTTTCATGGACTTAAACTTGGAAGAAAAACTAAGATGCAATAATGGATTGCACAATAAATATAGTAGGCAAGAATGTCCATATCCATTCTTCCAACCAGAACAACAAATCCCTTCTTGTTTTCTCCTCCTTAAACTTGCATCCAAAAAAGCCCTCTTCATTTTTATTATCTTCCTCAAAAATAGGAACAATATATGCATGTAAACTGCATAAAAATAGCTGTTCTTTATTTTTCTCTTTCAGAAAAATGTCATCATCATATTATGCAATGCGTGCACAATTATTCTACTCCCAAAATCCCCTTTTAGATTTGTCTTGTTTTGCGTCTTGCCAACACACTTTGTGTTTCTTCTGGAATTTCGTGTATAACTTTGAGATTCTCCCAACCGAGAAACAAAAATATATACCGTAAATCCTCTAAATAACGCCCCCGGCGTAAATTTCCAACGTTAGTCTCCACCCAATCAAGTGAAAATTTAAAATTAAAAAAGCGCGGAATTTGAATTACAATTTTTCATCTTGACCCTGGCTGTCTTTGGAGGATTTACAGTCGATTCATTTTGCCTTGTTCTTTTACAAAGCCCGCGATTGTTTTACAACAACTTTACAAATAATATTTTCTATTAATCCCGGCGATCTTTAGAGACCCGGCGTGCTTTAGGAGTTTTACGGTACGCCAACAGTGCAGGCCTTGACCAGAAAATGTAAACGAACCAGAAATACATACCTCTTCATGAATAACACCAAGAAAATAAGATTTTCTTTTCTCCTTTCATCTTTTTTTATCTTTCCCTTCCCATTTATATTTAGAGAGGCTTAGACACACACCCTCTCTGAAAGAGACAAAAAATATGTTAGTTTGATTTCCTCTTTAAAGGTCGGTTTATGATGCACTTGTAGCAACAAGGATTCCTTTATAGTAGGCTAATCTATCATAGACAGGGAAAGACAGCTTATGAGGCGGTACACCATTTTTTTATAACTGTAATACCCGGTGGAGAAAATACCGTAAATCCTCTAAGGATCGCCCCGGCGAATATTTAAAATTTCGCTCTTGACCCCCCGACGAAATTTCAAATTTCCTCTTGACCCCTGCGTTCTTTAGAGGCAGGCGATCTTTACAGACCCCGGCGATCTTTAGAGGATTCACGGTAGCTTAGAACGAGAAACAAGATAAGGACAGGGAATCGTATAATAATGTAGTACAATGCTGATTTCATTTTGGACGGGAAAGCGAAAAATCGTGTGTTCGCCCAGAATCCTTTTTTTTTTGTATTTACTACAAAACTAGGCGTAAAATCTACTGCTGAGAAAACAAACAGGAGGAGGATCCGATTTTGTTGTAGTTTTTGCGGGGACGATAGTGGAGTAAATGATGTTTTATAAGCTTCACCACTGACACCATGAAAAACGCCGAAGATGCATTAACTCAAAACAGACTGCGAGCCAGCCAGAAAAGATGGGAAACAATCGCGACAGCCAGAATCAAACTGGAAAAGAGAGAGAGACGAGTGTCATTTTGATATTATTAGTGCGTTTCAGAGTAGAAGATGTGGTGGTTTTGGTTTGTTGCACAAAATGTGAATCCAATTAGACATTCCTTCCGCCCAGCACACCACACTGCGAAAAAGCTTAGAAAAACAAAAGAACCAAAACCATTCATTCCTCTCTCTCTCTCTCTCTCTGGAAATGGGAGCCGTATCGGACTGCAAGAACGTTATCCAGCGAAAAGACTGACAACATCAGAATGTGATCATGATCATCCTCGTGACGCGATAGAGGAGAAGAAAATCTTGACGGTTGGTTAATCCCATGAAACCATATCGGAAGCAATTGTTTCAGCACCAACAAACACAAACAAAATGTGTAAAAGTAGGATGGAATGAAGCTCCGATACATGAATTCTACTCAACAGAAGAAGAAAAAAAAAATAGTTTTGCTGAGAGAGACAGGCAGGAGAAAAAAAATATATGCTTCTTTCTGTCTCTGAGCTTTAACTATGGCTCCTCATGAGAAAAAAAAAACAAAATGTCTGCCTGGAATGAGAGAAGCATCAGTTTTTCTTCTGTACAAATGTTGCATAAGATATTGCAATACCGTAAAACTTGTAAAGAACGCCGCTCTCGATCCCCCAGGCGATGATAAATAGAGACCCGGCAAAATTTCAAGTTTCTCTCCAGACCCCCGGCGTTCTTTACAAGTTTTACGGTAATAATAGAGAAGAACTGAAAACAGATTGTGTTTTGCTGCAGCACATTGTTTGTGACTGCTAACAACGCCACCACTACCAAGCCGAAACGACAGAAAATACTTTTTTTTTGTTAGGTTTGAGTTTGACGCGTAGAAATCTAATCGGGATATAATTTAGTTGGCTGACATGAACTGACTTTTGGTGGAGGAAAACGAGTAAATTAAAGTTTATCACATGATGATAAACAGACTGTATAAAAATGTGGAGTATTTAAACAAAAAAAAAGTAACAGAAAATTATGAGAGGGGAGGAAACGCATAAAAACGCCTTGATGGTGTTAGCGTGCATGTTTATATGAACAACAACAAAAAGAAGATTTTTTGGTTTTTTCTATGTCAGGGCTATCATAATGTCGGTAAATAAAGTGTGCGTATATTTACTCAATGATAATTTACAATAATTACTAATGTACAGCCAAGAAAATCAGTGAAATGTGAAAAAGAAAAAAAGTCAAGGAAACAAATAAGGTCGTCGAAGATTTTTCCATAGAAAACGGAGAGACGAGAAGATGTAATTTGAGCTGAGATGTTGTAAAGTCTGTGCCACAACAGATATCTGGTCTGAAAGAGCGTTTTTTTCTCGCTTGTGAATGACAACATGAGAAGGGATGGAATGCTTTTTTGTCCGTGTTATTTGAAGCCAACTAATATTATGTATCCCCAAGTGGAGGATCACTAGACAGAGAGCAACAAGAAAGGGTCACATGGTCAACACTTGGCTGAGGAAAACTGATCCTTGTGTGTGTTGTTTTTTTTCTGTCTTGTTTCGGCTTCTTCTGCTGACTTGACTCTTTTTTCTGAGTCACTGAGCGTTTCCTAATAACTCCTGACTTGAGGGAGATGGAAATGGTACAAAAACAGGAAAAAAACGGACAGAGAAATGCAATGAAATGCACATTGGACGTAACCGTGGAAAAGACAATGCTTCACGCAGAGATGGCAGCGGTCAGAACTGCGGTCTGGTTATAAATGGCCAAAAACGGTTCAAACGGTCAAATTGGCTTAAAATGGTCAAAAAAGAACAAATTTAAATATTTCAGTGAAAATGATTCGAGACGTTTAGATTTTGCGTAAACTATCATTCTGTACGAAACCGCTAACATTTTTAGCCACATTTAGCTTGTTTTGGAATTTTAATAAAATGAAATAATGAATTTGTACGACTTGGACGCCATTATCCCTTCACAATCGAAAAAAACCGTTTGTAACCATTTTTTACCATTTTTAACCGAAAAACCGGTTATTTGGTCGATTTTTTCATTAAAAACCGCGGTTTTAGCCATCTTTCTGCTTCACTGATGAAACGACGAAAAAACAATATA
Organism: Akabosia matsudoensis; assembly: GCA_019593645.1. NCBI lineage: Eukaryota > Metazoa > Arthropoda > Collembola > Entomobryomorpha > Paronellidae > Akabosia > Akabosia matsudoensis. The sequence goes on from VICI01004177.1 coordinate 10,148, forward strand.
GCTTTTGTAATGATTGAAGACAGCCTTTCTTTTTCTGACTGACTGACTCAAAGATATTTTTTCTTGTCTAAAATGTGAAATAAAGGGGAAATCACGTTGATATTAGGATGACATGATGTAATGTTATGACTTTTGTACGATTCAAAAACTCGCTGAGTGTTTTATGGATGGACATGTGTGCAAGCATGCGACTGCATTTCCTTCCAGAAAACTTGATTCTTTTTTATTGTTTTCGGGTGTTATTATTAAAAAAGAATCAGGACTGCTGCTGTGGTGTTCCTGTCTAAGAGTTTCTTTTATTTTTTTGTGAAACTTCCAAGGAAGAAGAAATGACGAACGTCACAGGAAGAAGAGAAAAAATATACTGGAATGCCACCCAGTCAGCCTCAATAATATCATCATAGCACACATAACCGTAATAATAATAGATCAAGTGATGGGGTGAAGTCAAATTATGTCAAACAAGGTTTCTCTCTGTATCCAGCAGCACCAGGTCAGAATAAAAAATAATATGGAAACGGAAGTTTAAATGTAAACTGTTGTCGTAAACCCGTCTTGTGTTCCACTTGTGAGAAATGCATTCATCTTGAATGACATGCATTGTTGATGCATATGTGCATCAAACAGAGATACAGTCCATCCAACTGATAATGTCCTAAAGCTATTAGCTAGCACATGTATGCCTGCATTTAGCTGTCAGCCAACATTGCACATTTTGCGGGATTATAGCGGCAGGCCGTCAGGGATATACAGTACTTAGTTTTTTTATTAAATACCTACAGCAGCGTGTTACCTAATATGATTGGTAGGAGTCTTGTACGGGTTTTAGCCTATTGATCCTTCTGAAACATTTCTCTCCGGGTGGATCCGTACAGGGTTTCCATGTATTGACAGGTTCATCTCTGCCAGTTTTTTCGACAGATAATTTTCATAAAAAAAGCTGCAGCCTTCCCATGTGCCCTTCCCCCACGAAAACTTGTGCAGAAGAGTTGGAGCAAGATGATTCAAGGGCTTTTTCAATAGATTAATTTGACTTTCGTTATTTTCCTAATTTCAAGTATTGATTTCTCCTGAAAAAAAAAATCCGTTTCAGTAGAATTTTCGATAGATTTTCTATCCAGATATGGACACTTGAATGCCTGCTCTTTTTTTTCCGCACGTGTGCTACACCCAAAATCACATTTTTTTTCCTTTGAAAGGCTCATTTTCGAATGGAAGAGCATGAAATTTCATGATTACTATCAGTACTCGCTTTTACTTTTTTTTTGCATGGTTGGCACTACTAATAAAAAACCGGGGAAACCATATTTTTCGGTATACGGGAGCGATTCAGGATGGC
>VICI01004178.1:0-11478 GCA_019593645.1 Akabosia matsudoensis
GCAACACTTTAACAAAAAATAAATAAGAAATGGTACAAATGGTTTAATTTTTGTTATATTTGTTTATTTTCGTCTTACCCGCTCCCTCTCTCTGAAAAAGTCAATTGACCGCTCTTGTTCCTCAATTTCCATCAATTCAATCTCGTTCTGCTCTTCACTCCCGTCGTCACCAAAGACGAGCGGGTCATCCTCATCCACGGGCTCGAAGGTCTTACCCCTGTTGTCAATGGCAATCATGAGGATGTCAAGGACTGGAAGGGTCTGCTCGAGACGCCACTTGAACAGTCCATTCTCCTGGATCATGATGAGGAGGGTGAAGAGAATGGAGCGGAGGTGGGGCAAATTTCGAGGTAGCTTTGAGTCGTCCTTTTGAAGATCTACAGCCATGGAATGGAGCACCGGAAGCCAGACGTCGTACCAAAGGACAGACTCCACGGCTAGCTCGCGAGATACAACTGGTGCGACCAGATAAATGAGGACGCCATCTTCCCGCCGGTCTCCAAGATTGAGGATTCCCTCGCTCGCCGACACGGCCAACTTCCGGAGCATCATCCTGACGAGATTGTCGGCGCGAATGACCTTTTTACCGACTGGAATTGTTCTGAGCCGNCGCTCGCCGACACGGCCAACTTCCGGAGCATCATCCTGACGAGATTGTCGGCGCGAATGACCTTTTTACCGACTGGAATTGTTCTGAGCCGATTTTCGGGAGAGTTGAGCCGACGGGCGACTTCGAGGAACCGCTGGTAGAATACGGTGTAGTCAAAGTGCTCCAGGGCCTTGGCGGCAGATTGGGCGTCGTCGACAATTGGACCGAGGCGAGTATGTAGAAAATTCTTGTACTTGCGGAGGAAGTGCTGACCGATCACGAGGTGGCTCCAGATAAGGCCCATCACCTCCACCGAACGATAGGGATCCTGGGTAGGGGGTCGAACGGCTTCCAGTTCCCTCCAATTTGTGAAGGTCTACGACATGAAGTAAAAATTACTTAACATTTATTGACTAAAGAATAGAAATAAGCTTTTTTCTGATTCTTTACGTCGAGCAAGGTCTACGACATGAAGTAAAAATTACTTAACATTTATTGACTAAAGAATAGAAATAAGCTTTTTTTCTGATTCTTTACGTCGAGCAAACGAAGAGCCGTAGATCTTGCTGGGTGGTCCAGGGATAAAATAACGAGGGCCTTGTCGAGCACCTGCCTGAGACGAAGAAGGCAGCCCACGTCGCCCAGAATTGAGCTCAAAATGGCTTGTTTCATGGTGAGCATGACTTTGCCAAGGTCCGAAAACAGCTGAACGTCGCGTGAGGGCTTGAAGAAGTAGTTCAGTCGGGAGACTTGACGCTGGAGTGTGTCAATGCCATAGCTAGGAGCCACGTCCTGGAGATACTCGGAGCGAAGGACAGTGTCCAGCTGAATGCGGGCACGGCGAGCCCTCCAGGCGGCCTGGAAAACGACCGTCGCGGCGACACGGGCTCGATCATTCTTCAAATAAAGAAATAAAAAACAGGTTTAATCCCAGATCAATCTGGAAATAAACTTTTGCAAAACTGTTGCTGATTACTTCACGACGTTGTCGATCTTGCTGTGCCTTGCGGAGGACAACCTCTCGACCTTCTGTCACCCTGGAGCGACCTCCCAAACTCTGAATCGGCTTCCTTTTAAAGTCCCCCTCAAAAAGGAACTTGGACATAGTTCCCTCACTCCCCACCTGATCTCGACGCAATACCCAGTCACTCGAAAATTAAAATTAATCTGTATGGATTGTCTTTCTAAATTTAATTAATTGAACACTTATTTAATTAACTTGGACTGTAATTAGCTTTCACTTGATCACACCGAGACAGTCATAGTTTCACGTTTAAAAATTGTTTCCTCTTTAAACTGCAATCACACAGCACAATTAAGTTAAAAAGATTTCAACTGAGTAGCACTGCTTCTCACATTCAATGCAATCATCAGCGCTGGACATCTGATTCATCTATCTACGTTCAGCCAGCGACGAGAATAACCATGCGTGGAAAGTCTTCCCGATGAACAAACATCCGGGATTTTCTTATACTATTCTTTCACTAATACAAAATGATTCAAGAGTCAGCTGAGGATGAAACATGACATTGTATAAAATGAAACTTGTGGCAACTTATTTTTCCCCCGAAATTTAAAGATACATTTTCCACCCATGGTCATAAAACTCGTCCTCTTGCGAGCCATGAATCAGCTCTTATTTTTTTGATGAAAGACCCGCTGAGTAAAAAAACAGACGCATTTTCGCGTAAAAGGAACGGTTTTTTATGCGATAAAGTAAATGAAATTGACGCCAGCAGTTAAAATGGTTGGTTATCCTATGCTGTTAAAGAGAAAAAGGAGTTTTAAAAAACGTTGTAAGGGTAGAATGTAAAAAAAAGGATAGAAAAACTGTTTCTATCAGGCCGGGAGGAAGGGTACCACCAGACCATGCATTGCGGAAGGAAGACCCTCGCCAGAAAGACCCAAATTGTTATCGATAGCGACAAGTACGTAGCGATATTGTGCCGCAAAAATTAAAAACGAGTTATGTGCAATTATAAGTTAAACATGAATAATGGAAAAAGGTTCATTAATGAACAAGAATAATAACTGAAACAAATTTACATAATTGTCTATAACAGCAGTAGTATTTTTCTTTGATTTCACAAACATTTTCATTCATTATATTCCTAGGTCGTACATAGTTTTCCCTGCTGACAAAAACTTAGCGGTAGATGATAATACTAAGACAAGCCCCCCCCCTCTATGTTAAAATGTTGTATTTTTCAAGCTACTCTCACAGATCAAAAAAAATCATGAGCTTTTTGCATATACTTTTTATTTTTATTCAATAATAAAATTTAAAATACTTCTTTGAAGGAAACGGAAAAGTGTTTTCATACCGTCCTGACCTCGACAGTAGTTAGAAATGTGCTGAAGGTTAGGCACTCAGCATGAAATTTTAAACTGCTACAAAATACTTAATACTCCGTGACATTAGTAAAAAATATTTGGTACTCTCAGACCTATACCCACAATCTGACGATATTTTGCAAAAAAAATATAAATAACTTTATACAAATTGAAAACAGAACAGTGGGATGACAATTTTTTAAATTTAAATGTAAACTCAAAAACAATAGGAAATTGTACTCATAGAACGTAGCCAGTTTTGTGATCTATGTAACCATTTACATAAAATAGTCAGGCGAAGTTGTTTTATAAAAGCACATGGAGTGAATGGCGTGAATTTCGTTCAAAATGAAAAACAAATAAAAGTTTTGCGACAAAACTATTGCGTAGTAACCATGAGCAGACATTTAGCACCATGTCTTCTATTTCCACTCTGAGGAACAAGAGGTGAGGAGGTATTTTAAAAATAAATAACTTTTCGGCAAGAACAATTTTACATTAAATTTTCTGCTTTGACAAGGAAAGAAGATAACACGTCCCACGGTTTCTCCCACGGGGGAACTGAAAAATAATAAATGTGAAAAACATTTTTGATTTAATTTGCCTGACTTTACAAAAGGTATGGATGAATCATCAATGTAAAATATTTTGAAGCTTGACCTTGCAAATAAACCAGGAGTACCACATTTTGTTGTTTCTTCATACATTGGCAACGTACAGTTTTAGTGCGGGATTTTACCTCCAACTGAAGCTAACCGATAGTGCCTTGAGATTTCCTTACATTTGTAGTGTGCAAGGTGGGCGCATATAATAAGTAATTAATTTTTTTAAATGAATTTATATTTTTTAATGTAACTTACCAAATAAAAGTATGTTTCGATTCCGCCGTGGGAAGTTAACGTGGAGGGCGCTATACATATGACAATCTCTTCAGGTTCCGGTTCGTCTCAAATGTCACACAATCCGAGATGCTAGTGAATTCCAGGGGGCGTCCCCTTGAGATGTTCCTACATTTTCTTGGCGCTGTTGGAACCAAACCAGAAAGGAAAGGAGGACACATATAATGTCTAATTAATTGTAAAGAAACAAATTCGCATTTTTTTCGAGTAACTTACCAAATACAAGTAACAGTTTTGCCACCGGCGTGAGTATTTGGGTCGACAGGGTTTCCCCTCTTGATTTGAAGGCTTCGTGGCTCCCAGGAGAGAGAGATGAGGGGATCCTTCCATTAAGAATCAGGATGAGATCCTCACAAGAATTGCATTTCATTTGGAGGCAGAGAAGTAGGACAAGGAGAAGAACACTGACATCGCCATCGACTCCACCGGTTGCGCTCTGAATTCGCCATCTCCTGACTCAACTGAAAAATGTATTTTTTTAAATCAATTCTTTGAAAGAAATATCGATAATCTAATGTAATTAATTTAGCATGTCATCATATTTAAAAAAATTCTTACGTTGAGCGAAACAGGAATATTTTTTTACATTAAAAAATTTCCAGATGAGGCTGGGTTGCCCCCAGGGCAGGTTGAAGACGCTGTAATGCATCAAGGTTGCACCTAAGCAATCAAAAGCCAAAAATGAAAAAAGGTAAACGTTAGACTTAATTGCAAAGTGAGAAATTAGTGAAAAAACATGTTGAATCAAAGATGAACTTACTAGAAGAGAATACATTCAGGAAAGGATTTGATCTGCCGATGATGAAAGTAAGGTTCATCAGGCACCTGAAGTAAATCACGTTAAATTGCAACTGATGCTATCATATATCGAGGAATTTAAATCCAGCAGGCTACTCCAAGAGAAAAGATTTCATTCTACATTGTCATGAAACGGCTTTCTTTCCGTGTTCTGGGTTTTTTCTCATCCCACGGGGCACCCTGAAAATTATAAAATTTATAACATTAGACATTTTTTTAAACTGATGCAAACCGATTCAATCTATGTATGGTACATAAATATGAGTAAATATTGTGCTTAACATCAAGCTAGATGAAACAGGTTAATGGTTCTCCTGCTCCAGCTCCTCCTCCTCCTCCCCCTTCGCAATTCAGTTTTGATTGTTCTAATTTGAGGTCCATATACCTCACAGTGAATTTATAAAAAAAACAGGATGAAGCACCAATCGCGTTGCTGCCCACATTGGCATACAACCGAGTCCCTGTTTGGGTAACTCTCCTCCCTTGAGGGGAAAATTGTAAACGGAAAAATAAATTATATTAAAATATGTGCAGGCCAGCCAGGGATTAACATTAAACAAAACAAGTAAACATTTTCCTACCTTTCTTTATAGTAGAGTAAGGAGGAAGGTCCACGAACGAGTGTGAAGAAACTTCACAGTTTGCCTGATAAAAGGAGAAAAATCGCCATCGTTCATAAATATGGCAGATCAAAATGACAAATAAAATCCGGCAGATCACTGAAATACATGAAAACCAAAAAATAAATTTTACTTTTCAGCTTAAATATAAACTTAACCAAACAAGTAAATAAAACATATTATTTAAAAAAAATATCACACCATTTTCCATCCGGACTCTCAAATTTCCTCCACCTCACCACCTCATAGTAATATTGAGGAGACCATCACCAACTCCACGTCCTTTCGGCTCGTCACTCAAATCCCAACTGAATCCACCTTTTCCTAAACTTACAACCATGCCGTATCGTGAAACATCTCGGTCTCCACGTCTACCCAAGAAAATTTTTCTTATCACCGTTTTTTCCTTAATTGATTTCACCTTTCAAAGTCACGAACCCTCCTCGAAAAAAAATGTCCGCCAGATTTTCCACGCGTCCTTTCCGACAATGTAAAAGGATATTTTGAACCAGAAAAAAATGACAACGATAAGCAAACCGAAATACATACGCCTTCAGGTTAGGAGGCATGTCGTCCTCTACAAAATTATGTATTCATCCTCGACGAGAGAAAATTAAACAAATTATTTTACTGTCCAGCCTCGCTCAGACACAAGCCGGATTCAGGATTGTGTTTTCCTTCAAAAATCTGGGACCGGCCGAAAGTGAACTTTATTTTACGGTGTACAATTACCGAAATAAACTTTTTTTCCTCTTCCTAAATAATTTTCATCATTTAGGTTTACAGCCAGAAAAATACACACAAAAGAATACTAGTAAAAGAAAAATGGTTTTAAAATACATGATTAAATATAATTAAGCATGTTTTTTTTAACTAGCTGCAATTGAATTAGTATTCCAAGGTTTTTTTTTCAAATTCATGCGCTTATCGCAGACCAGTTTTGATGAGGTCCCTTACATGTGACCATGAGGAATCTAATGGCATCATTAATTAAGTTACTGGATAATGTTTTCACGTTGTAACAGCCACACCGGCGCTTTTACCCGTAAAAATGACTTAAAAAGCGAAAAAACGACTTGGGAAACTTTTTGAAAGAAAAAACCTGCCATGTTATCTAACAGGGATCAAGATAAGCCAGCCAGTACCAAGAGGAAATTTTCCTGCATAAATGCCACCGCCAGCATGAAACCGAGCAAAATAATATTTTATTGAAACGTTGACAAGTTTTATACGTGACGAAGATATCTTCCAATACCCCCAAGAAATATTATCATCATGGAGTTTTTTTACTCGTAATTAAGTTCTATTAAATGTTTTCGCATCGATTATCATGATGCCCTTAGCTTTCCTCTGCCTGAAACAAGACACGTCCTCCCCTTCAGCACCCGTTTTAGGTTCTTCACAAAATGGCGTCCGTACCTAGTGCATGCATGGAGAGATTTCCAAGTGTGCAGCTCTCAAGAACTAATTTGCATAAATTTATTTTTTTTCGTTGTTTCTTTGTTGCCTTGGCTTGCGTGAGCTTTTTCGTCAAGGCAGCCTTATTTTATTAAAGAGATTATTATGCAAAATTGATTTGATTGAAAAGATGTTATCACAAAAACATGAAGCTTAATTTCTTTATTTTTTTTCATCGGAAACGACGAACAACTTCTCTGCTCGGCTCGTACAAAACACGAGCTTCGGACGCAACTCAGTTTTTTTTGGAATCGTTGTCACTTTTGTTGGATATTTTTTCTGGATGAACTCAACTTGACCCTTAATTGGGTAATATTTACTTTGAAATTAGTTTCAGATCTGAAATATTAATTATTAAAGTACTTTGGTGGTAATTTTATTTTTTTTCTTCAGAATTCAATCATGAGCAACGTTCCCGGAAACCAGCAGCCTTCTCAGGCTATTCACTCGATTCAAGTACAAGGCCCAGCCGCTGGGCAGGGGAGCTGCATCTGTAGTGGACTTCCACCGCCGGCTGTGGTCAACTTAAATTTCATCCAGCCTGGAGGACACTACAGGGTCGATCTTAGCGTGAAGCAATGGCGTAGGAGGAGCAACAGTTTCCTCCCAACAGCAGACGGGAATGCCAGTCCCGTAAGTGAATAAAAATTAAATTCAGTTTAATTTTTGAATGAGAGAGGTTGAGTTTGAGTAAATTTGGTTTTAAATTTGGTTTCAGTGGTCAGTTTATGACGATGGGCGGTCAACTCGAGAGGATGTCCAAGACTATGAACCGTCTTGACAAGAAACTCGATGCAGGCCTAAAGCAGCTCCGGATGAGGTTCCCTTAAGGAACAGGAGGCTACGAAACATTTTCCCCTGATATAAATTTGTCGAAATGTTTTTTTCAACCAACGACATTATACATTATTTTTGTCAAAAATTTTCCTTCGAAATAAACCCATAATTTTGGTGTGTAGTAAAAAAAACCTTTTCGACTTTAATTCAAATTTGCTCGTCACAATCAAATCAAATCTGTAGCCGACTTCCGCTCAGTAAAAATTATGTAGGTTGACCACATGCACAAAATGTTATTTTTTTCCAATCGTCCTTATTTAAAATGACAAAAAGAAAAGAAAAAAAAAACCAGTAGCGAATCTTGTTCAGAATAAGATGAAGGGATGATTAAATCAGTAAATACGTGATTTACTAGACAGCCTTATGTGCAATAACAGAGTAACAACAGCAGTACGTACATTGTACAGTAATAAACAAGACCTTTAAAAAAAATGAGGATCCTCCTAATCCTCAAAAGTATCTGACGCTGACACTTCTCGGCATAAGTCTCATGATTGTATTTTTTTGTGTCAGGATTTTAACATGAATGAAGTGAGAGTATCCTACAGCTCTAAGCCTCGAAATGCTGACAATTGAACGCGTCGAAAGGAAAAGTTAATCATAATCAGGTTTTTTTTTATTTGGTGCGAGCAAAGCTCAGAAAGTCATGCGCGTCAAACAGCAACACAAAAAAACCGGCTCGCCACAGGCTTTGTCCTCGATATTATTATTTTTTCGTTGATCTCTCTGAAAAGACGCGCAGCTGCCCTTGGCCGACGAAAGAGTATTATTTTGTGGTTACTTTTCATTTCATTTGAGTTTTAGTCGCGGAAAGGGAAATTTGAAAAGGACGTTGGTCTCCGCAACTGAAAAAGTAGTTCAGGTAAAGAATTATGGTGTAAGAGTAAAAAAGTAAATTTGTGATTTGTGTTCGGAAATGCGTGAAAAATGTGGGTAATTGTGTTTGTGTCGCTGATTGGATGGAGTGTCGCTGTGAAAAATAGTAAGAGCATTTTAATACGAAAAGATTAGCTAGGAAATTTGCTATTTTTGAAATTTTTTGCTGTTGTTCATGATAATTGTACATTCTTTTTTTGGTTTGAAGACGCGTATCTGTTGAATGAGCACAAAAGCTACTCGCTCGTAGTCTCGATCACAAACCAAAATGGGTTCAAGTCGGGAAACGACTCGCAGCAGTTTCGGATTCAAGCTCCCAAGTACCATCGCGTCATGATTGTCATCCAGGAGCTCTACTTGTGGCCGGAAGTTGAAAAGGAGTACCAGAGCTATTTGATGTTTATCGACTCGGACGGCTCGACGAGTGGGCGGATCTTTGGGAACGTGGACAGGTCCGAGAGGAACAACAGTAAGCCTGAGTATCTCGTTGGACCACGGACGTTTCTGTCAAAAGAGGACACGGCTGGATTCCTTTTTATTAATTTGAGGCCAGACCACGTCATATCGTCGAAGAATGAGAGGAGGATTTATGCCAAAGTGGCGATTACAGCTTTTCGAGGTAAAAGTTTAAAAAATATGATGCATGATAAATGCAGAGAGGCTTATAGGTTGGGTCAACGTCTCCGAATGAGAAAAATGGTTTCTAATTTGGTCTTAAGTCGTTTTTACCAAGAAACATCGAATTACCCCAGCGGGGAGAGGATCGTCTGGTAAACCGGGAGCGTACTGTCTATCGACATGCGACTTTTTAGGAATCAATATAGCTTTTGACGACTTATCCTCTGCACTAAAAAATATATTTCGCCCAGAAATTTCACTAATCGGCAGTGTTCTTTACTGGTGTGTTTTTTAATTGAAATTACGTGATTAAAATAAGGTAATGCATATTTTGGTTTTGAAATGTTTTTAGACACCTGCACCTACCGGTCGATTCCTCCTCCGTCATCCAACTCCTCCCGTGACATCCTCTACCGCTCCTGCCTCAGCTCAACCGCCACCGGGACGAACTGCATCGTCGCCGACCTGTTCTGCGACGAGACCCTCAACTGCGCCGACTTTGACGGCCAAAGCTTCGCCAACGACGAGGCTTACATGAACTGCGACGACAAACCAGCGTCTTCTTCGACATTCGGACCACTCGACAAGTCTGACGACGAGCACCTGATCCGAAGCCATCCATCATCTCCCCCTCCCAAACGAAAGGGAGGAGCAGGCGGGGATGTGTATCTGAAGACCCTCATTGTCGACCAAGAGTACGACGAGTATTTTACAGAAATGTTTAAAAGTGTTGTAATCGGCTTTCTCGGCCTCTGTACCACCTGCATTCTAATTGCCTTTGTAGTTACCATGTTTTGTATATCCCCCAGGGGGTCTCAAACTAACAATCAAGTTATTTAATCCAAATAAAAAAGAAACCAAAAAAAAGCCTTGCGTATGGGGCTCACACTTTTCCTTCAGAGAAAGTGAGAAAACACAGTCCACTCCATTTTTTCTCAAGAAAACTAATTTTTTTCCTTGCTTCCTAGCATAAAAGATGGCAACCTTGTAGCTCCTCTGGGAAAAACCTAATTCACCAGCATTTCTCCGTTTTTTATCATATTGCCCATGAGCCTTGTTATTTTGGCCCTGTTTATTACGGTGAAAAGCCTTAGGTTCTCCATGTAAAGTATTCCCCCGAGCTGGGATATATTTTTCCACATTTATTTTCCAATAAAGAATTGAATAAAAAAGAAATATATGTGTTTTAAAGATGACTCCGCATAGAAATGAAACATTAACATATTTCTTTGAACATGTTGTTGAATTCCATTTTTTCAGATGGATTAACCCGAATCTAATTTGGCTGATTGGGGAAGCAGAAAATAAAAAAATATTTTTGCAAAAAAAATATATATGAAGGAATTTCTGAAAAGATGGAGAGGGGAAAAAACCAATCCAGTCTCGAAGAAAGAAGGGATTTTTCTTTGAGTTTATTGCATAACCACGCTTGTGATAATCCGCCGGAATCCCAAATATTCGTCATGTTTGTTATTTCCTGTTTTATTTTTTTATACGTCTTGCTTAACACCGTGTTTTATCCCGATAAAATGATAAGTATCCCCCAGGTAGTCATGTAGAATTGTCATGGGTAAAGTTTTGTACATAAAAAAAACTTTCTCCCTAGGGTAAAAAAATAAAAGGAGGAAACAGCCAAGAAATAAATACAATATATCCGAGCTCAAGACAATTACAAATTTTCTCTCTTGAGTAGGAAAAAAAATCCCTGGACAAGACTGATATTGCTGTAATAATCGTGGACAAGATCATTCCGTTAATGGAAGAGAAAAGCCTCTGCTTTCTCTTGTTACTTTTCTCTCCGCACGATAAAAAGTTGTACACATTTTTTATGACCTGTACAACTTGCTAATCATCGAGTTTTAGGCGTGTGGACACCCATTTTCACGCCGTCTGGAAGTAAATCAGTGACTGAATTTATTTTTTATTTTTTTTTGTCGGGAGGGAAAGTATCTGAATAAATCCAATTTTGGACATGACTGACAAGCGTATGAAAACGAGAGGGAGAGTGACACTTTAATGATCTTATTATACGGTACAATTCCATTTGAAATGGACTTGGAAAATGCAAAAATAGAAAAAGACACAGAAATGGACTTGGAAAATGCAAAAATAGAAAAAGACACAACACCGGATTTTCTCGATTTAAAGTCGAGACCAGTAGCACTACGTTTAAAGGGAGTTTTAGATGGCGGAACCTGGCTGGATGTGTGGCAAATCCCTCCAAGTCATTCTTCTTTTTTGTCTCTTTTTATTGGAGAAAGCCTGCTTATGTGCTTAGCAGGCATTTCAGAGGGGGAAAGGGAAGCTTCAAACACTCCATTTTCATCGACGTTCAGCGTTTATTTGCTGATTATCTGGGAATATTCTTTTTTTCTCTCTGTCGTGTTCTATTGTGGAAGCGTTCTTTTTTTAATTTCTCGTGCTTTTTTCTCCGATCTTCCCACGTTCC
>VICI01004179.1:0-11473 GCA_019593645.1 Akabosia matsudoensis
TACATACTCAACTTCTGTAGAAGCCGATAAAAAAACGAGACCACACCAAAAAGACTACGCGACTTTTTGTGGTCTTTCCCTGGAGGGAAATTATTTTTTTACTTTGCATAAATCTTACATGAGAGGTCGGTGCGTTGAGATAATAAAATCTGGCTTTGAGTTCTTGTACACCAAACGGGAACTTGTTTGTAACCATTGCCAAGTACCGTCTTTCGTTTGTAACCGGTACGCTATCAATCCTGAGGCTCCCGTTTTTAAAACTATGGGATCAAGAAAATATTATTATTATTGCATAAAGGCTTATATGTGTGTACACGGGGTCACTTGAGACTTACGTTCTTGGTGAGCAGACGCGACATACGCGAGGTCGTCAAAATGCACTAGATCGTAGCCCCCTAGTGTCGTGTATTCTGAGTCAGCGTAGTTGAACAACATTTTTCCCCTACACAACGAAACAAGACATTAGAAGTTTGGTTCAACGTATAAAAGTACTCGTATGTGATCGTACCTTTGGTCCATGGACACTAAACTCAGATCCAATTTGTGTTTGCTTTTGAACATGACCTCTTTCTGAGGAACTTCGAGTAAACTTGGAGGTCCAAATGGTGTACATAGCGCGAATAAAGCTAAAGGGGGTTCCTCCGTTTTCCGGTTCTGACCGTGCAACACTTTTATACGGCCTCGGATGTCCAGTCGCTATACAAACAAACCCGTTAATTACACAACGATTTGTTTTCAAAGACACAATTGACATCATGATTCTGTAAACTTACAAGAAATCCAGACGTGTTGTCAAGTAGGCACCTGAACCTGACTGTGAATGATCTTTCCATAAATTGGTAGTGTTCAGGAGTATGAATAGTATCGTGTATCGGAAGGTTAGAAATCTCGTTTGGACAAAATGCATTCCAAATCAACTGACGCTGTAGTTCTTCTCTGTCTTCAGAATGGACTAGCTCGTACACTGACTGGTGGACAATGTCCGACTGTCAAAGAAAACATGTTTATTACGAATCAGTGTGTTATCGAACAGAAAAGTAAAATAAAAATTGAGATATTTGTGGTTGTTTACCTGGTGGAACCCGAGGTAGCTCTCGATACTGTGCGTAGCAAAGAATACTTCCCCATCACACGTGAGTATAAGTAAAAATCCATTCAAAGCCTACAATATAAACATTGATACAACACGTCATGGGGTGAGATATGTCAACAAGTCCATGTCACTGATTTTTTCATATACACACAGTAGTGATTTTTGAAAAGAAAAAACCCAGGGGGCTAAGAACTTAACATACACGGTTGTTTTTTATAAAAAGACAGACAAAACACATAATATATACGTCGATACACGTCGATATGTATACGACATAACCTTCTCACAGCTTCCGCCCACTCTGGTGAATACTCGTTAAGATTCTTGTGTGAAATAACAAAAAAAAAACGGGGTATTTTGACCCGTTCGTTATAAACCGTAGCTAATCAACGCATTAAAAACAAAAATTTGTGTGTACGAACAATATGGTGAAGAAACACATTAACGTGTGATCATCTCCCCTCTCTCGCTCTAAGTCGTTTCTTTTCTCGTTCTTTTTTTGTATTTTACAGCGCAAAACATTATTATTTCGTTCGTATACACAACCGCTCGTTCATTACCCATTAAAATCGTATAAACGAGTTATAACGAAAAAAAAAAACACAATCTTCCATGACAACTGATTTATCTCCCCAAATTTGTATCTGCCAAGAGTCTAAATAACGTTTTTCGTTAAAAAAAAAAATTTTCTTTCACTTCTATGTTTGTAGTTTTCGTTTTTGGAATCTGAATCTTTTACGTATACACGCGATATATTCCCGTGACATGCAAACTTTTACGTGTAATTGAAAAAACTTTCTATTTAATTAAACTATATTACCTGAAGGAAAAGTTCACCATCGAGTGGCGTGTGATCCAACGCTGTCATCTCATTTCCAACCGAACTTAGTAGTGGGAGTCGGGCAGCTCGGGTTGTATACTCGGGATTATTACCAAGTGCTTCTTCTTTCTCTCGCAGGATTGAAACTGCATAGAACAAGAAACTCTCTGAATCATACCGCACAAAAAACACCACCACCACCGTGTATTGTTGTTACCTGGTGTGTGTGTTATAACAATAGGGAAAAAAGAAAAGAAGGGGAACAAGAACAACTACGAACCGTTCATTGATCCGTTTTACCCCTTACTGATGGAAACACCAGATAATCATAAAATCGTTAAAACATTATACATTGATCCGATTGTACACGCGAGCAGGGCGAGGCGATTTGAATGAGTCAGCGAAAATGTAGCAAACCTTTCCGAATGACGAATCAATTGGTTTTAATTATGATTTTAAAAAGTACAACTTCTTCAACAAGTAACTTCGACCTTGAACTTGCAAAACGTATGAACAAAAAATCAAAATTCGTGAATGTTTCGTGTGTAGGAAATTTGTAAGAAACACGGAATGCATGACCAATCGCGATTATTATTGATAGGAAATAACGACACGCAAACTGGAGTTTTTGACCTAGTTTAACGTACTCACGTGATGATAAACGATTTCACGTGAGTTAGCGAAAAAAAAGAACATAATAAAACAAAAAAAGTTTAGGATAATTAACATGTTAAACATAATTGGGCAAAGGATTTATATACGTACGTTTGTTGGTCGCAAAAGGTTAAAAACCTAATACATATGCATACGCAATAAACAATTTCAAACTGGCTAGTTTATGAAGCTATCGTGTGGTGTGATGCTATGTTTATGCGCTTTTTTTTTCTTCTTCTTATACCTGCTGGGGGGATTTATGTACTCGTAGTATGATTGGTTTATATGTTACGTTCCATTGGAATGTGATATCTGAATCCTTTTCGAATCATCTTCTCGAGTTACTAACGTTCATACGTGTTGACGTGTTCACTCAGAGTTTTATAAGATTTCTGGATTATATGTCACACACATATTCTGTCGTTCCGTTGTTCCTTTACGCGTTTTTAATTGGGATTCGATCATTGATAAACGTACGTTTGACATTTGAGTCTCTTTTTTTGAATGTTTTTGTTAAAGGGCTTCAAAGTTTTATCTTACATACGACTTCTCACGAAAAAAAAACACTCACTTCTCTCTGCAGTCTAGACTTTATGATTGACAGGTTAATTATACATGATATGATGCGAAAAATACGGGATTTTCTCCAGGGTTCTTTTTTCACGGAAGTAATATGCGTTTGAAGAAACAAATTTTTTGTGATATTTTTTTATATCTTGTGATAAAAAAAATTCCTGATCAATAGACAAATCGATGAGAAATCGAATTCTTTACAAGATGGCGAGTAAACCGTATGATTGGATGAAAATAAACGTAGCCCTATGATTATGTTTCGAAAGTTTTTTTTTTCTCTGTACACAGTAAACTTTTTAACCCGTAATAAGTGAAAAAAGGCGCCGTCTGGGATGTAAAAAAAAACTTGTGCAGGAGAGTGTGTTTGTGTTATTGCAGCAGCAAACACAGCAGCAGGTTTTTTTTTTACACTTAATGATTGTGATTTTCGCGAGTTAATGATAGCGTATGTGTTATGAAAAGATTACATATCAAAGAAATACTACTAGAATTCGTAGAGGAACGGGCGAGAGAGAGAGATTTTTTTGGAATACATCCCTATTCCGTAGGATCTCAGCAAATAGCGACAATAGTTGATCTCAATTTGCTGCTTCTTCTACTTTGATCGGAGGAATATCAAGTCGTGTACGTGTGTGTGTGCTTCCCGAGCAGTCGCAGTCGGGTGTAGGATGCGCAAGATCGATAGTTGCTTGATCTTCTGGAGAAAATTTCTCGTTATTACACGTAGTCACGGAACTTTAGATGAAAATACTTTTTTTTTTCATGGGGGGGGGGGGGAGAGGGGGAGGAATCGTGGGTATTTATGTGTGTTTTTTTGCACGGAAGTAGCATGATGAATTAAATGATCCGTATGATCATTTGCATTAAGTGTACAGGATGTCGCGTAATAATGTAAGCAACATTTACCTTGAAAATATGATTTGGTACGGAGGTAAGCTACAGCTAACCGTAGAATTGAGAGTCGGTCTAATTTACTCAGGATATTCTGTTCAAACGGGAGTAATGATGCCAAGTGGTCCAGTTCTGCGTTTAGGCGCTCACGGTGACGTTTTGATGGGTTCGACTTTTGGACCCCGTCTTTTGGTGGGGGTTTGATGCTGTGAAAAGAGTAATACAAAACACATCACGTTATAATAACCGAATTGGATGATATGCGATTATTATGAATCGTGAGCACAATATGGTGAACAAAATAATCGAAGCTTAAGTGATTAATCGCTAATCAATGCGGGTGTATAACGTGTGGGATTACACGGTTAAAGGGAGGTATCGCTATCACGAGTTTCTTTCGTACGTTATGTGTACGATAAATCAAACTCTTTTGTCTCTTTTTGTTGTTGGTCGTGGTGGTGGTGGTGGTGGATGGGGAAGCGAAGGAGTAACACCGTATTGAGATGTTTTAAAAAACATAACTTTTTTGTTTTGCATTTGAAATTGAAAACTGGAAACGCATAATATTACGATTATTAACCGTAATCATACACAGGAACTTCTTTTACTGTCTGTCTGTCTCCGAAACATAACAAAAATTTAGAGCAGAAATTCATGAATTTTTGTATGATTTACATTTTTTTCAACTTTACTGTATGAAAGGGGTAAAACACACAAACAAACACACACACACACACCTGGAGAATATCATTCATATGTACGTTCATAATCGTGTGTTACTAACGTAGTGCGCTTTTTCTTGGTATTCTCGTTATGAGACTGAACAAAATTAACTCGGTGGTGATTCTTATGTACGTTATGTTTTTGTTTCCAATATACGGATATGGTTGGTTGTTAGTCTAAATTGTAATCCTAACACACACACACACAAAAGTCGAAGCAAATTAGAACGAATTATGAATCATCGTTTTTTTTCTTATGAATTTTTTTGTTTCGTATGTTTGTTATTGTACGTGAAGAAAACACTCATTCACACGTTGAATCTTATTCACCGAAATATTTAGTTTGAAAAACCCGTGGATTTTTGAGTTTGAATGAAGATCACATTTTTTTTGTCCTAATTTGTGTTGGTAAATTATCTTACAAAATCTAAAACATAGTTGAAAACTGATGCATATACAGATTCCAGACTAATGATTGCAGCATTTGAAGATGCGCGATATTCAAGTTAATAAGATTATGACAACACAGATTTTAAATTTTAACTTAATTTTTAACCCTATCGTGCAATTTGAAATGCATCCGTATTTCGGTTTAAAGTAAATCAAATTTTGAATCCAAGATAATCGAAATTTGTACGTTTGTACACGGTTTATACGAAATTTTATAAACATAATATTGAAATGAAACACACGCAAAACATTTTAACCAAAGTTCGAGAGTCAAAACTGCCGTTTGTTTTTTCACACGTTGTTAGCGTACAATCGACTAAAACATTGAAATTTATAGCTTCATAAACACTCGGTTTAAATCTGAATTCAAGTTCAAACAATTTTTAATACATTTTCACAAAATTTAAATTAAAACTGACGACTAATGTAGTGACTGATTAATGTAAAATACGGAATTTTTACACGTGATCATGTGAATAAAACTTTATATTCAACTATCGAATTGAAATTTATAACTTGGTTCAAATAACCACTCGTTTGAAATTATATTTACAAATTTAAATTTCTCCAAATTTCTGATTAAAATAGAAACATAGACAAGCAATTAGATTCTTTACCTGTTATCTGTTGTATAAAACTTTAAATTCAACTACCGAATTGAGATTTATAACTGGTTTACAAACAAACGCTCAATTGTTTTTCAAACTATTCTCGTATAAATTTACAAATCCGCACAAATTCCTGATTAAAATAGAAACATAACCAAGTAATTTAAAATTTCCAATGTAAAAATTTAGAATGAAAACCTAACCAACCTAACCTATTTGAGCCGACGAACAAGTAAAAGTAAAAATTGCATTGTAACGGAAAAAGTTGCATGGAAAAGTGCATTGGTTGTCCAAGATTATCGGTAGACACGTAAAAATTTGCGAAGTGGTAGTAAACGTGGAATCAATTATGTTAAAAAAATGTGTCGTGACGAAGACCGTTTAAGAACTTGCGTGTTAACAACATGCGTGCGTGAGTACGTATATGTTACCCGTGAAAGAAAAAAAAAATTCTTCATATTATTTTTTTTGTCACCACCACCAGACAATCACGAGATTGCACAATTTTTTTTACGCATCCAAAATTCATTTTTAAATATGAATTAAATTTTTTTATATTTTACTCGTACCTTTTTCCGTTTCTCCGTCTCCGTTTAGTGGCGTACACAGTGCCACCCAATTGACTCACGTTCATGTTTAACATTTTAACTTTGTTTTAACCCACGTGTTTATGATATTGAGATCACTGGAAAGATATGTTATTTAATTCACATGTTAGTTTTTTTTAAATCACTAACTCACACACACACCCACGCGAAATATATGTATTTATAATCACACACGAACGGAGGAGCGGCATGAACGTGTCTGTGCAAACCCTAAAGTCGAACTAACTCGTTTGCGCTAAAGAATATGTGTTCTTACGTGAGGGTTGCGATCCTGTATGCTTTTTGGGTATCAAGAAGAAAAAAAAAAACATAATACTTTTGGTAACTCCAGCAAGGGTATATAGTTTATTATCCAGGTAAATAATACGGGATTATATGTGTGCTTTTTCGAGTTTTGTTTGGAGTGTAATCAGCGCCAACTTGGAACTAACTTTTAAAACTTTGTTTTCTTTCCTGTACAGGTAGGGGGATTACTTAACGCTTTCGTTTGTACATTTTCTCTAAACCGTAAAGTACCTTTTCTAAGCGAAGAGAAATCTTTTTTTTTTTGTTTCTCTCACTCGGTGGAGCACGGTGGAGTACGCGGTTGAGGGATGTGCTTCAGATTCCGTGTTTTTGATACGCGAGTTTCGTTCACAGGAGGTTGGGTTTGAAACACCATGGGACGGGATTTATTGGCGGAATCACATACGGTTATGTGGCTTATGGGGTTGTGGTTCAATTTTATTTGCAAACGAATCATTCCGATTAACACGATTTTATAACATCACGGATTTCTCTGAATCAGAGGTCTGTGTGTTTTTTTTTCTTGAACGCACAGAAATTTATGATCATCAGATCGGGGGGATTATAAGGAATTATTTTAAAGTAACGTTAATGTATTTCCTGGTTGATAAATATATTTTAAGTATCGTACTTCCGAGTTCATATGAGATGTTTTGGATGGAGCAAAAACCCCATTAAGTATCTTGTCATTAACGTTTTTTGATTGCTTAATGTTTCCGGGATTGATTTATCCATGATTCAGTTTATACGCTTGTTCATGATCATTCTATTGTTTCTTGCGGGGGTGCACACAAAAATCTATGTATAAATTCTTAATCGTCTTTTGGGATTCAGTGAAATCGATACAGGATCAAAAAAATATAAGGGATTTTGTTTGTATCTTTTGGGTTAGAAAAAGGGGTGACTTATGGGATTAATTAACTTTATTACGGGTTTCTATTCTTTTTTTTGCGTTTACGTTGATTGAGTGCGTTTGTTTTTGGGGTGTACGTGGGGGCGATTGATTACAATTACGATTACTCACCGGTTTTTGGTTTGTAGATTATATTTATTCCAAGAAACGGGTATTTATACATTATACTGTTGAGTTTTCTTAATTAATTTATGAATCATCGTTGGTTTTATTTATTTAGGTTTGATGGGCTTGTTTTTGTGTTATTTCATGATGATTGTTTTGCGAATATTTTATAACCGTTTTTAGTTTGCATTCACACACAAAACAAAATGTTTGCCATAATGTTAATTAATATTGCAAGAAACGGTATTATTATCGGAATTTCGATGAAATTTTCAACATCTTTCAAATTTAAACGCAAAACACAACCGAAAGTTCAGTAGTACGGAAATTGGAAATTTCAAATCATGAGTTTTCACAAAACAAAATGTTTGCCGTAATGTTAATTAATATTGCAAATTAAGGTATTAATATCGGCATTTTGATGAAATTGTCAAAAACTTTTAAATTCAAGCGCAATAAACTTATTTCGACTTAACAAAATTCAACTGAAAGTTCAATTCGTACGGTGATTGGAAATTTCAAATCATGAGCTTCGGGCTTTTCTTTGTTTTTCTTTTGAAATACAACGATACTTTTCATTTTTTAGTGGATGATATTGATATGAAAAAGCTAAATTTATAACCGATAGTTCGTGAATATGATTCGTTATTCTGTAAATATAGAGTAGTGAATAAACGATTTAAAAGTAACGGGAGTATGTACAATGCATGGAATTATACATATTGTGATAAAAAATTAGAAGAAAACATTATGATTTTAACAAATTTTCAAATTCATACGCAAAATTCAAAGTTCGAGGTGTACGAAAATTTGCTTGATTGGTTACAGGAATTTCTGGAAAGTTTTTGATTCCTTCTTATCGTATGAATTGCATAATTTAGTTTGAATATTGAAAACATACACGGAAATTGAAAACCTAACGGTGGAATCATTCGTTTTAAGATATCCGAGATGTGTGCTCGCATGAACATAATCTCATAATAATGATGAATGACAAGTTATCGAAGTTTTAATAACATTAACAATGCGCGCAGTTTCATTTCGGTGTTGATATCCTTAATTTTTGTTTCAAATTAAATTCTGAATTAGACGTCGTGTTACGTGTGATAAATTAGTGAAGTTCGGCTAGTTTATGAAACCTAGTTGCTTGGATTTATATAATGCCTATCAGAATGCAAAAGTCGATGAAAGTTTATCTTTTGGAGTAAATTCGTAAGAGAACGGGTAAATAACGAAAGGTTTTGATTTGTTTCACACGCTTTCTCTGACATAAGAATAAGACCTGCCCATGGAAATTTTTGTGGTATGTATTTACAAATGTGGAAGTCGTAAAGTCAATTGATCGTAATACGTTGTGATCACAAAAATATCCATAATCACTGACAAATAAAAACGCGAATAAAAGATTAGATCGGAAAAGTGATTAATAGTTTCACGAATGTATACGTTTTGAAAGAATTTTAAGTTTTTGTGACATGATAGCAAATCACCATTAAAGATCGCACAACTGAATTTCCTCAAAAATTTGAACAACTCATAATGAATGATTTTTAATCTTAAAATAGATTTTTTTTCAGTTTGAATATTGAAAACATACAGGAACAATCAGAACTAACGGTGGAATCATTCGTTTTAAGATATTCAAGATGTGTGCTCATGAACATAATCTCATAATGATGAATGACAAGTGCGCATATAAGGCAGTTTCATTTCTGTCTTGATTTTCTTAATTTTTGTTTCGAATTAAAGTTATGTACGTTGACCACTTTACTTGCGATAACGAAAGGGGGTAATAGTTTATGAAACTTTATTTTTTGGGTTAATATTATGCATATCACAATGCAAACCGCAGTGAAAGTTTATCTTTTATAGTAAATTCTTATAAGACCGCGTAAATAACTCCGGAAAGTTTTGATTTTTTGTGGGCTTTCTCTGGGATTTACAAGTGTGGAAGTCGTAAGATTGATTAGTCATATTTTGTGATCATAAAAAAAGATTCATAATCATTGACAAAATAAACACGCGAATAAAGATTCGATCGTAAATCGATTAATAGTTTCACAAATGCGGAGATTTTGAGAGAATTTTAAGTTTTTGAGACATGATAGCAAAACATGATTAAAGATCGTACACAATCAATTTCTTCAATAATTTGAAACACACATATTGAATGATTTTTAATCCTAAAATGATGTATGCATGAAATGTATGGGCGTAAGAAAAGTATCCGTATTTAAGTTCATCACAATATCCTAAGCATAACGTATGTAAACGGTGTGTAAAGTGGAAGAAACCTACAATCTATTAAAAAGGAAAGAAATTCAATGTTTTTTTGGGTGCTAAAGGTTTTGATTTGCAATGATTTTGGTTCTAATCCGAAACTCCTTTTTGTGCATGTTTTTCATAGTTTGTAGCCCAATATGTATATAAACTACCAGGGTTGTGTTGTTCGCAAATATGACAAATTATGGTGAGCGTATAAATTGATGATAGCAAAGCATCATTAAAGATAGTGTCCATATGAATTTCCTCAAAAATTTCAACAACATATTATGAATCATTTTAATCATTCAGGATTATGAAATCATTCGTATAAAATGTATCCGTATAAGTTCATTAAAATATCCTAAATATTATGAATATAACAGTGGGTAACGTTGAGGGAAACTTGGAAAGAAATCCAATGTTTCTCGGGTGAAAAAGGTTTTGATTTGTAATGATTTTGGTTATAATGCAACTCTATTTTCTACCTTTTTTCATAGTTTACAGCCCAATATGTGTTGAAACCCTGAGTTTGTAAACTACCAGGGTTGTGTTGTTCGCAAATATGACAAATTGGTGGCCGTATAATCGAAATAAATTGAGTACAATTATTTATTAATGTGCTCGCAAACCCCGATCGCGCGTAAGGTTTTGTTTGACAAACACATATTATCATAGTAAACAGAATAAATTTAATATCAATTTTAATATTTGTGTTACAACAAATTGAATAACGCGTATGACATGACTTCTACAAAACCCCTTCGTTGTTTGACAAACATACTGAATAGTTTATGAAAAGAACATGCATATTTTATTATCGTGACATATATCGTTATAAACCTCACAGTTTTGCGAACAGACAAAAACCAAGTAGAGTGAACACGGTGGTTGGTTTCATATCATCAAATCGTCAAAACATGGAGGTTTTTATAGTTTTTTTTTGAAAACTTTTATAGTCAGCGAAGAAAAAGAACTACCAAATATGCGACAGAAAAAAATTTATAAAACGCTTATTACATTTTCTTAATAGGTTTTTGGGTGAAAATTGAATCAATAATAACGTGATTTATTAAACGTAAAAATTCAATTAAGTAAGACGCTAAATATTAGAATAACTCGATTATAAGGGTTAGTATTTTTTTCATCATCATGTTCATAGGTTTTTTTAATACGTACTCCGGTTTCAAATAATAATTTTTTTTTCAAGAAGTTGAGTACTCGGAATGTGATTTGACGATCTGTTGTGTATATTTTTTTTGTAACCGGAAACATGACGAAATGAATATAATCCGAAGCACGCGAGGAACAGAACAAAAAGAACTGTGTGTGCAACGTAAACGTTATTTGATGGAGTTCATTAAACAACTAGCCAAAGAGAGAGAGGGATAAAATTGTCAACTTTTGCGTAGGGGATTGAAAATCTATTATTCGTGAAATGAACATGAGGGGGGAAGTTGCATTAAGTTGCCTTTTTTTGTTTAACTTT
>VICI01004181.1:0-11472 GCA_019593645.1 Akabosia matsudoensis
CTAAACTTGGAGTAATGACAGGGGTAATTATATGTCCCAAATATTTTTTTTTACATATTCTCTAGGTGGATTGGATGGGGTAAGCTATCGTAGATAAAGAAATGACATGCTTCTCACGGCTGGATTCAAAAAGGATATGTTTTTCAATCGCTGCTCTCGTCGTAAACTCGTATTTAAAGGGATGTATGTATCTGCTGCAAAGCTTGTCCTGTTGTTGATGCATTTTATGGAGTATGCATCGTGGAAAGGGATTTTCAGAACACATGTTCGGAAGAACGAGTCACTTTGTTTACCTACCAAAAGATAAAGAGACAAGCTGCAAAGAGAAAAAGGAGGATAAACATGGAGCCATGCATCTGCAGCCTCATCAAATGTATTGATTGCGTAAACAAAGAGAGAATTTTAAAAGAAAGATGTGCACCTATACTAAATGCTAACAGAGCAAATTGTACTGTATAAAGGTTTGTAATAGATACAATAGTATGGAATGATGGCATACGCCAAGGAATGAATTTGCCTTTGTGTCGAATAGAAACTGCTGCAGCAATGCACAAAAAAAAAAACAGAAATGAAAATAAAAATTTGTCAAACAAAATAAATACCGTGTGGCGAGTCATAATCACTGAAGCAAGGTGACCCCGAGCTGCCCTCATACTCATGGCCGGTCAACATATAAACTCCTCCAGTGGAGGGTTGATGCTGATGGCCAGGCGGATAGTAAAAAGATGGTCCACTTTGATGCGAGTAGTTTGCGTAATAGGTCGGCGATAAAGAGTCAACCGTGGTGGAATACAGACCACTGTCTATCTCACAGTAGCACTGTTGAAACGCCGGGTGAGGGTTCATGCAGTACGAGCAAATTACTTCGTGACTACCGCCAGTTGGACTTATGGCCGGACCACAGCCTCCGATTTCATAGGAGGAGGAAACTGTTCCGAACGTCCCTTGATCGGGAGGCCCGTCAATCGGAGTACTCGTCGTTGTGATTCCCGACGCTGGAAATATTTGTTGCTTCCAGGATTTATTAAAGCGGCGGGGCTTGTTACTGCGCGGCCCTTTTGTCCCATTTGTCTGGGTGCCGCTGGTGGCGTTGACGCCAGAGCTATTGGTCGACATAACTACGCCTTTTGTCATTTTCTTTTTCGAAGAGCTTACAACTTTCACTTTTTTTCTCTTTACAGTCAAGTTTATAGAACAAATCGCGCTATTTAAATTTATTTATTTTTTAAACTTTTATTTATAAGGTAATGTACTGAAAAATTGTACTGAAAATCGTCAAAAGAACTATTTAAAAAAATGGTCACACAAAAACCTCAGTTAACCGTGAATTTTACTTCGTCAAAATGGCAAATTATTGTTTTTTTTTTGTTTTTTTTTTTCTGTTACTGGAATTAGTAAAATCACAACTTAAAAGAGAGCTCTAACGTGGACGCGGCTTGTAAAAGTAAACGTCTTGTAAATATAAAACTACCACGACTAGGTGAACTGAACAAATTAAAAAATTGCTAACGCTGTAAAAAGCGAAACTCAATTAGTTAACAAGTAACGTCAATTTTTATATGTAGTTAAAAAACAACCAAAAAGAAATTACAAAATCGTAATCAATCAAAACGTTTTTTTTTTAAAAGAGGACAAATGACAAGAAAGATTTTTTTAAATAAAAAATAGCGCAGTGGCTGTATCGTCGATCTTCTCGCCTATCCGGACAAAAACGCTTTGCTTTGGAAAAGTTACTTGTTGAGATAATCTCTGTCTCTTAACTCCGCAAATAATGACAAAAGCAACGACCTTAAACTTAACTTGTTATTCTTGTATGAGCCTTATCCATGGGTAAGATAACAAAGGTCCTAGCAAAATAGCAGTAGGAAACCCCCGTCCAAAAAATGCATAAAATAAAGTCATGGACCATCGAGGAAAAAAAAACTTATGTTTATGAATGCCATCGTGATGGTGGCGATGGTGGCAGTGAAGACTTTTCTTTTTTTCCTACGGATTTTCGATGATGGTAACAAAAAATCATAATAGATTTTTAGATACAAATGAGAACATGCAAAAAGAAAAAGTCATTTTTTTTATGACTACAGAGATTTTTTTCTGGCAGTTCCATGTCGAACGTATTTTTATGCAGGAATCATGTTGAAGACCTCAGAAAAATAAAGGCCATGCTAACTCCCATTATTCATTGTTTATTACACGGCGAAAAAAGCGATAAAAATGGAGGCAGACAGTTTGATAAGTGCCATATACGTATAGCATCTTTTTTAGCGTTTTATACTGTACAACTGCTAGTCTTGTCTAGAGTATAAACAAAAGAAAGTGAGCTACTACATACTATACAAAAGAGACGGCATATATGCAAATGAGGTACAATTGGAGGAAGACGATGATGTATGGGCCATCCAAGTGATAATGTCCGTTAGCTATTAGCTAGCACCATGCTAATGCATGCAGCTCTCACCCAATATTGCACATTTTGCGTGGCTCATGCGGCCGGTTGTCTTGGATATGCAGTAGCTATTTTTACAGTGTGGCTGAAGCTTTAAACGTCAGCCTGACATTATTACAGCTTGTTAATTAGTAGGACTATGCAATAAAATCAATTATGAAGGATTATCCGCATATTTCCAGAATCTTTAATGGTTCATAATAAATGGATCATTTGTTTGGGATTCGAGTAAAAGTTGAAAGAAATCGTTTGTCGAACGATTTCATCTCAAAATCTGAACAGTTTCCTCAAGGACACTCAGAATGTCTATAACCACGAAGTTTCATATGTCGTAGTCAAACTGTTTATGCTTGAGTTTAAAAAAAAAACATTTCATACATAAAAATAAAATAGGATTGATAACTTACCAGAACTCGTCGACCATGTTGCACTCCGCCACATCCCATCACCAATAAACTTGTCATCTTTGCCTTCCTCTACTTCCCATAATTTCTTTGTAGTTAGCTGCAAATTAAATAGAGAATAAAAAAAACAGAAGTTATTATTGGTATAAGATCAGCTTTTTTTTCTGAAAATCTCATAAATTTTTATGTGCGAAATGTTGAGAGCGCTGACAGCTGGACATTTTGTCGAGAAAAATCTAGTTTCCAACTGGATTTCGCTTGCCGACATATCCATCATTACTTGAAATAACATAATTTTTATCATGTAGCTCATAGCAGCACGAAATGTATGGGAACAGCAATTTAATTGCAGACTAATATGCCACCATTTTACATGAAAATAAATACATTCCCTAATAATATGCCTAGTAAAAAGATTTTTTTATTTTTGCATGCTATGCAAAACTGGCTGACTTACAGAGGACATCGGGTTAAACAAGATACATATCAATTTTTTTGCACCCAGTTTTCTTCACGACTTACAATCTATTGACAAGCATCGGAATATTTTTTTTTCTCTTCTTTTTCTGACTATATTTGCACAATAAAATGTACACAAGCATATCCACCAAGCAAACAAGTACGGTTCATCGTTCTTTGTTCTGTAATCTTTCTAGTGCTTGTTTCGCCTTTTTCTAATGTCGGAAAGAAAAGCTTTTTTTTATTATCATTTTCTGGTGCGCACTTGTTGCCTCTTTTGAATTATCTTTTTTTGTATGCACTCATGAATAAAAACTATATCCTCTTATGCATTCACAAGAATTTCTAGAACCGTAGAGCTCGGGGAAATTAGGTAGTTGCTAGTTACCAACAACGTCAAGAAAAAAAAAGCCGGTTGTTTTTGCGCTGAATACGTACAAACGAGATGAAAACCATATTGAGTATGTAACTTTTGTTATGTAGAACAATTTAAGTGATGCCTACTTTAAGTCATGTACTGTTAAAAAAACGGAAGAAGCTTGATCACGACGTGTATGTACAAAAAAAAATTAGCAGGGAACCCTGCTGTGCTTCAGTTTTGTCTTTGTATTTGTAGGCTTCTGTGAAAAAAAAGAAAACCCTAAACAAAATGACAACGTTGCTTGTCGCATAAATGAATTTGTTAAATAGCTTTACAATTTGTGTAGCCATTATGGCTGTGATAGTTTATTTTTACAACTTGGTCGCGTCATTACTTCGTTAGAGATATGACAAGCTTCGCCACAAAAAATGTATTCCACCTTGGTTGAAAATCTTTTTAGATAATAAGTGTAACGTTCATGTAAATCTGGTAAATAGCGTTTTTCTTGTCGTATGCACTTTCGTTCCCCTTCTTTGTGATCTTTGTGGACAGTTTTGAAAACTCAAAAGCCAAGACGCACACTCGACATGACTCTGACTGACAAATGACGGAAAAGAGGATGACGGTACCGAAAAATTTACATTGTTACGATAATTCTATGTTGGAGCTGTTGTGGAAACTGACTACTTTTAAAGCGGTATGGCTATAATGAAGATATATACGTCTAGGTAGGGAATATGTACATCCTAGCTGCTTGCATTCATGAAAAATATTTTCACTTAAAAAATCTTGCAGAGCGGCTTAATGTCCATAAAGTATTTGCTTTCGGACACATGAAAAAATCTAGGAGAGAAACGTACGGATTTAATAAATATATACACTTGCTTACATAAGACGTGAATAATAATAATAGACACAAGTGGCAGAATAGCATGGAAGACGGCTATCTTTTGTGGACAAAAGAGAGAAAAGTTATTTGTATGTAGCATAATGCATTTGTATGTATTATACCTACGGATGTTTTGAAAGTTTAGTTCTCTGCATAGGTACGAAATAAGTTCAGTCGTCGGTGTACAAAAAAAAATATATGAAAAGTCATGAGATTCTGTCATGCTGACGACGGTAAGCTTGGATTGTGATGATTGCACTTTATTATTTTACTTTTTGTAAGCGGAGAAGACAGAAGACGAGCTTTAAAAAATATATAAATGGGATGAGCAGTGTGAAAAAAAATGATGTGGTAAAATCGTAATCTCGGCAGAATCAACCAAAAGATAAACGCAATCCTTTCCTTGCTGAGCTTTTGTTTGTCAAGGAGAGCTTCATGCTGTTCACTCGCATTTTGGACAACATTTTAAGGAAAGAAAGAACTATTTCTTGAATCATGCTCGTATACAAAAAAAAAACCCTCTGTGATTTTTTTTCCACAATATAAGAAAGCTGTTGCAGCTTTCTACAAAAAAAATAATACAAAAATCATGGGTTGGTAAGTTAAAAACTGCCAATTGGAACGATCAAATCGCCCTCAAGTCACAATCAGTGTTGATTATACGTTTATGTTGGAATATAAAAAATGAAAAGGTTATGGCGAACTTTTAAATACAAAGTGCGCTAATCGAATGTATACGAAACATACGATGAAAGTTCAAAAAATTTATTGGCTTCTTGTACGCAATGTAATTCGAAGAATTGTTATTTCAATTTTTTTATGTTCGTTATGATAACGTCAAAAGGATATAAGGAAAGTCTGTTGCTAAACGACACCATTGATACTTTTTGAAAGTACATGGTATTACAAACGCAAATTCCCAAAACGTCCAGACAGAGGTGTCGAGAAAAGATTATGGTAATAAGTATTTTTCTCATGTCTAGAGTTGAAATCGCAAGGCTACGTGATTGAATTTAAATCGTTTTGGTGCAATCGGGAGTCATATCGACCAGTAATTTCATAATATGGAACGTACACGACTGAAAATTCCAAAGCATTTAACTTTAAAACACCGGAATATAATGAAAATCAACAGAGCTCTATGGGTATTTTTCAATGGTTTACAACAATGCTCGGCCCGCGGCTTGCATTCCTTGTCCTACAAATTTAAACTAAACCAATACGTCAGAGGTACCAGGTACTGGAAAGGTTTTGAAAATAAGGTTTCATGGGTACAGACAACAGTAGTTTGTAGCATAGATTAACTAATAAATACTATAGATGGGCCCATATGCTTAATTATGGATAAAAGTTTTTTTAAAATTTCACTGGCGCAGGCGCGCGCAAAGTTTTCATGTCGTTATTTTGTAATTTAAAGTAACTACTGGTGCCTCTGAGGTATTTGTTTTGTAAGACACAGAATGCAATCCAGGGGCCGACCATTGGTTTGTAGTCCCGGTAAACGCAAGCCCAATTGCTTCCAAAATATATTTTTTTCAAACTACAAATCCTTGATTTGATAACAACCTACACCTATAAGAGCAAGCTCTGGTTAAGCAAAAAAAAAATATATCCATCCAGCAATCAAACTTGTTTTCCTATCAATAGAACCTATTAGTTAATCTATGGTTTAAAATATTATTTCTTTTACTCTGAACGCAAAGATTTTAAAAGGTGTTTTTTAACTGTTATCTTCTAAATCAAATCGACATTTTCGTTAACTTCTTTCTTTTCTGTTCTGACAGCTTTGACACAACTCTAAAAGCCAGTATTTCCAAATGGTGAGTACAGTGTCGCCAAAGATATTGCGTGAGTGAGTAGATAGTATGCTAATAATTTTCTTTTTGAACTGCCATCAGAAAAAAATTGACGATTGCCTAATGCATAGTTCGCATAAAGTCACTTCCGTTATGTCAATGAACAAACAAAACACATGAATGAAAGATGAGAGTGTCTCGCAATATCTTTTGCATTGGCAGATTGGCACCACTACTCTCCTGGGGCAAATACTCTTTTAGTAACTTGACACTTTTATTCTGAACCAAATTAAAGTTGACGATATACTACTCAACCTAATATGCCTAAGTGGATGATGCAAACATTTATACGGCTTGAGGCACAATTCAGAATAGAAAAATAAGAATCTTTATCATATTTTTTTACCACATCTCCAGCAATTTCCTTCATCCTTTTACAGGGATATCAATCTTCTGATAAGATCTTCGCTTATGTAATTTTGGCAACTGTTTTCACTGCGATCACAGAACGTAACTAAGTTTTTAGTACTTTGTAGCAATAATGACTCTATTTTATACTGATTCAAATTCAACACCAAACAATTTGAGAACAACGCAACATAAAAGACGTACAAATGAATACAAACAAAAAGTTTTGATTTTTTTACAGAGTAATTTGCAGAAAACTTTGAATTTACAAATGATTGACAAAATTCACTCCATTTATAATTTAGCTGCTTCGCCAATATCTTCGACCATTTGGAGCTGATATCCTCACCCGCTTAATTTTTATACATGAAAAACAATTTTAATGATAATCAACAACAACAGACTAAAAACAGAAATAGCGAACTCTAAAATAATTAATTACAAACCCCGTCTATACACTATCTACAAAAATCTCGCAAATACAAAGAAAAACTCGTCTCTGTCTCAATCTAAACCCTCATCGTCACCGTCTCCGATCAACGATTATCGACAAAAGGGTTAAAAAAGAGGGATAAATACAAGGAATAACTGACACACCGGTGGTCACAAAACAACCATTCCAACCGTAATATAAATTCTCTCTCTGTCTCTCCCTACAGATAACGTAACAAATACCCCCACAAATACAATGACTTAGGCTGTATCATAGCAGAATGCAAAGTACATAGCACCGTATTCTCCTCATACAGCTATTTTCACGATGAGTGAAATGTAAACTTGAAAAAAAAAGTTCTTCTGTGCATATTATATTCATCCTCATAATTTGTGAAAAAAAAATTGTAATGAAACAGCTATACTTCCATTTTTTTACACTGTCAGTTTACCCTCTACATTCTGATAATGCAAAAAAAAAACAGCTTCTTTCTTTGCTGGCGTAATATCATCATTATTTTACTTTTATAGCCACACCGCAAACCTGAAAGAGGATTTTTTATGCGAAGCTGATGCGAAAATAACATCACATGTGAAATACCTATAGCCACTACTAATCATCAAATGTACCTAAATCATTCTCTTCATAACGTATGGAAAAAAGGATGATTACTCTTTTTTTTTGTACAGAGAAATTTTTTTTTTCATGGTGTAATACTACCTCGTATCTTTCTAACCTTCACACGCTGGCTGAGAAGATATCTACCTTCAGAAAATGTGTTTCAACTCGTTAGCTATTTCTTTTGAAAAGCAGTGCTGCTAGCTAACTTGATGAATTTTTTTTTGTCTGATGAGGTAGTAAACAGGGATATATAAGCTTACACATTAGGTATACACCACCACCGTTTTCTTTTTCCAAACTGGCCGTGTGTAAGCCAGAAAGCCATTTGTAAACATGTCTTGAATGCATTGCTGATGCTTTCTTTGTTTGAGAGATGATGACTCAATATGCGCCAGTATAAACATAAACATGTCACCAAAAAAGAGTATAATTTTTTTTTACCAAACATGCACGTAATGTCTTTTTAGATGCTTTGGAACATGGTTAGTGTATACCGTAAAAATTCTAAAGAATGCCGGGGTCAAGAGAAAAATTTGAAATTTCGCAGGGTCTTCAAAGAATGCCGGGAGGCTTAATAACGCCGGGTATAGTACGGGAACCAAGCGCACAATATCGGCAATTATAAATGTTTAGTCACAGAAAATAACGTAAAGCAAGTCCCTGAGAATGAAATTAGAAGCCCTATCCCTGGCCGAAAAGCCTCCTAAAAAATTAGATTTAAGCTATACTAGACTGAAGTGTAACAAATTATGTTAAAACTAAAAGTTTAATATTTCTCTGGGAGTCGACAGGGAAGTTTTGATTTTTCGCCGGGGCGTTCTTTAGAAGCTTTACGGTATGAACGTGTATGAGAGAGGTAGTTTTTTGTGCAGCTTTTCATGGATGAGCTGCAATTGAATCTTTTCTAGATATTTGCACTGTGCATATCTGTCTGGTACTGACAGGAGGGCTTAGTCTTTTTAGTTCTTCTTCAGAAAACAGCTACTTGATCATTTCTTCCCTACTAAAATCTAAGATACGGACGTCAGTAAGTTCTATCAAGTATAATGCGGGCTGTTATGAAAAGCATAGGTGCAAGATGGGCTTTTTAATATGCACATCTTTAGTTGACACTGAAATTGAAATGCATAACGGGATAGGTTTGGAAAAGAAAAAAAAATTAGTATGCCAAAAACTGTCGACGTTTCTCTTTTTTTTTTTGCTACAAAACATTCCTGTCAAAAAGCCAACGGTTTTAACAGACTGCTTCGTTATTTTTCAGAGATGTTTATGTTTGTGAAAAAAAGCAGGAAGGAAGTAAAAAAGGTTAATGTTATGTTGTTGGGTGGGATTCACGCTTAATTCTGATTAAGTACATAAGACCATACGTTCGAATTCTTTTGGACAGCGTTCGAACCGCCCTTCGGGCGGTTCTCTGAAATCCCGAATTTTCTAAAAAAAAGCAAAACGCAAAAAAGGTCATCGCCCAGGCACGATCCCGAAAAATTTTCTATGCCCCGAAATCCCGAAAAATTCGGTTTGTTCAGTGTAATCTGCAAAATACCAAAAATATTTGTTACGAACCTAGGTTCTATGCAATTTTTTTTCGAACCGCGGTTCGAATTTCGGACTTGGTCGAAATAACTATTAAAATACATGTATTTCAATCGAACATAGTTTCAGAGTAGTTTTTATGCTATGTTATGTTTAGAGTTCATGACAGTTAACTACACCAAAGTTAAACAGCCACGAAAATTGAAGAATAACGTATTGAAGAATAACGTGAGATCGCCATGGAAACTCTGAAAATTACAAAGTCAAGCTAAGTGACTCAAAGATTCATAATGCAAAGTTTATTGCCAAAAACGCGGCAGCAGGCACATTTAATGGGAAGTTGACCTATACATCAATTCGAATGAAACACGAAATTTGATGATTTGGTGGCGATGGAGGCCAGTAAAGGAGTTGATATTGGTGATATTACCCATGGAAAAGGCTTCGCACGAGGATTTTGCAAATTCATTAACCACCAACTGTGCAGTAGATTCCGACAATACTTGGAAGAACCATTACCAACTACTGAGACGCCAAGCTTTGTTTCCATTTTTGCGAGTAAGGTCTAATTGTTGGAATTTTGAGTTTCCAGAGAGGGGAAATAAGAGACTTCACTTCAACATCGATTACGCCATCGCGAAGTGGCGCCTCAGAATAACAGGTTAATAAAGGTTCCCCACTTCCATTATTTTTTGAACTTATCAGAATCTCCATTCGGTCCGGTCTGCTTGGTTTAGGCTCATTAACAGGAGCTTTTATGGAGTTTCATAGGAAAAGGGATTTCAAATCATCTGATGGGTTTCAAGCAGCGATTTTATACCTGGACTTGGGATCCCTGTAAGTTTTCATCCAGTTTCACAACTGAGGAGTATTTTTAGGAACGCCACCGACGCATGCATATCGTTTCAGCACGGGAATAACATGGCTCATTCAATCAACAAGAAATTCCGAAGGCGGAAGGCATATTTTCTGGCAGAAACAGCAGCCATTGACAGGCGGTTCTATGCGCTTCTACAGAGCTCGGATTTGCTAGACACTTCTCGAAGACAAGAATCCAAACTATCACAACATGGGTGAACCCTCGTTCCTCCTAGGATTGGCAGCGAGTATGGATGTGATGGATCGAGCTGCAAAACTTTCCGAATATCTACAAAAGGTTGGAACCAACACCTGGCGGGTTCATAGACAAGTTGAAAGGTCCTTTGAAAAAATACGAGAGATGTGTACGTCTCTAAAACATGGAATCACGCATCCAAAATGGTCGAACTAAACGAAGCTCGGTGGGTTCATACATCTTCTGATGCAAGAATGTTCAAGGGATTGCGTGTACACATCGAGACCAATACTGAACTTAATAATTGTATGCAACAGTTGTCCGACGACCTTTGTTTTTTTCGTGAACCCTTGCGGATATGTAAGGCGACCGCAATCACCCAGACAGAACATTAATTTGTGCTCAGATGGAGGAGGCTTTTAGTCTTGAGAACGATCTACAGAATTGGGAAACAGACCATGTCCCTGAAGGTTTTTTCGAATACTTTATACTCGCAAAAACTGCTAATTATCCGCCCGCAGACATTGATAACGATAACATCAGTACCCAGTACAACGAATTTTGCAAAACAGTTAAAGCCATTCACAATGCAACAATCAAGATGCGTCCAAAGGAACACGACCAGTTTGAGAAACTGGAAACTGAAATTTATAACAAAATAATTGCCGGAAATCCTACAAATCACATGGATGTAACAGACTTGGATGTACTTAATGCCATTGTTAGAACCCACTGTGAGGCTGCTGTTGAGTCGATGGGAGGCATACTCAAAGCAGTCGTCGACGACAGAACGTTGGATTTTATCAACACTAGTAATTACTGCTGATAACTGCTAGTAATTACTACACAAACACTTCAAAATCATGATCAGTTATAATGACATTTTAATATTTTAAGACAAATCCTGTTTCAACAACTTACTGCAACATCTCATGCAAAAAAACAAATTAGCCTTATATTTCGATACAATGTTTCATCAAATATATCAAAATGCGTTAATCTTAAGTCTTAAACGGACCGAATTGCTCCAATAGCGATTATTTCCCCGATACATAAATGCCTTTGCAT
>VICI01004182.1:0-11470 GCA_019593645.1 Akabosia matsudoensis
TTATTCATTATATCATTACATAAAAAGTTCTTCTATGTTAACTGTGTAACATTAAGAGGCAAGAACTTTACCAGAATAAACCAGCTCAAACTGAACACACTTCCTTTCTATTAATGTACTTCATGCGTATCCTTCCCAACAGACGACTCAGCTCTTCCGCTCTCATTTTAACTACCAAATTAAGTAAAAAAACGTCGTTGGCTTTTCAAATTCACTTGCAATTACTTTAATAATGCCGAGTCGTACCACATATTGAGTGAAGTAATGTCCGAAGTTTTGTTGTTCTTAAGCATTCCTAC
The DNA here is from genome assembly GCA_019593645.1 of Akabosia matsudoensis. Taxonomy (NCBI): domain Eukaryota; kingdom Metazoa; phylum Arthropoda; class Collembola; order Entomobryomorpha; family Paronellidae; genus Akabosia; species Akabosia matsudoensis. The sequence continues at coordinate 300 of VICI01004182.1, forward strand.
GTTTGATATCGCTCTCTCGAATCGATTAGTTAGGCCATTCGCCTGACTTACTTTTAGGCTTCGATAAAAACAATCAGAATGTCTTATCAAAACCATTTTTTCGCATGTTCATAAGGAAAGCCAGCATAAACTGCATAAGGTTTATTGTAAAACAATGCGAACTGCCTAACAACACCCACTACTCATAATTTTCATATAAACTATAAAATTACTCTGAAAAGACATCATTTTGCATAAACGTTTGTCATGTTTATGTAAGTATATGTTACTAATATTTTCGCGACAACTTAATACATATTCAGGGAAGATCGATTAACAATATCTACACGGTCTCTTGTATATTGTTTTTGTGACTGGTCTAAAAATATGTACCGCGAAGTTGTCCTGCTTCAGAAGTATTGTAATTTGAGTACATGTTTTATGCTTGTAACTTTATCTAGATAGTTTTCTGCGTCTCATAACGTAAGGAACAACTCTCATTTTGCATACTCGATAGGTAGACAGCAAAAAATTTCGTGATAACCGTAATAACATTTTTATCGCTAAATGTTGACTGTATCTAACCGTCAATCGGGTATTTCGAAAAGGAGTTATCATAAATAATAAAATATTGGTGATAGTTTCGTTGATTCTGGCCATCCAACTGCCTATCTGTAACATATTATTTTACCAAGTGTTTGTATTTTTGTACTCTTGTAACTGTCAACTTTTCCACAGTTTTGTTGTAGAGAAAGCAACATGATTCCAAACTTATACTGCCTTTTTAAATAATTTACGAGCCGAATAGAAATGTTGAGTTTAAACCGAAAACAGCAGGTTTTCTCGTTCGGTCCAAGCATATAATTAAAACATTGCGCAAAACCAACTAAGGCGTCAAGGGGACACACTAAAACTTAATTCTAACTCTGTTTGAGTTGACGTTTTTGGAAATTTTTAAACTTCAGGGTGAGCTATATCATAATATACACGAATATTTTCTGCTCTACTCACTCTGCGTGAGGCGTTCAAATGCAAAACGCGTGTAACTCGTTTACTGTAAAACTTTGCGCAGCTACGGATTGTTCCAAAATGCTTGTCAGATTTTTAATTTTTTTTCAGACAATTCCTGCGGAGTGTTTACAGTATGCGAAGGAGATATATATTCTTGATCGCGTTTACTGCATACACAAGCAGCACATAGTTTTTAGCATATACTCCAAGCAAAACTATTTACTGCGACCACCCAACCGTCGTGATGACATGTCGTATTACTTCATTACGAAAGAAAAAGGATGAGAACACGTTCACTCGCAAGATTGTAAAAGGCGGTGCGGGAGCAAATAAACCAAAAATTGTCTTGTTCCATTCAAAGTAGTAAAAATAACCTAGGCTGGCTCTTGAGAAAAATTCATTCACTCATTTTCCTTCAAAGCAAGTAGTCTGTCCACGTAGATCGCAGAAAGAGAAAGGATAACCTTGGCAGCGGCATTATTAACTGGAACACATCACATACAAAAACCTCACAGTAGTAGGTCGTACATTCTGCATTGTAGTATAACAATGACTCTTTTGACCGTTTGTCAAAGGATTTTTGAGAAGCTCCAACCTCCTCAGACGGATATATTACTTATTTCCTTGCACACTTCATTCTCTCTCGCAGGAAAGTAAGTAAAGCAGTGGTTGCTATTTCAACTCGTCCTTTCAGCAATTTTCACAGTTGGAATTCCGCAGAAGATTCTTTACAATATAAGATGATCCAGAGAAAAAGATGTAAAAGAGAAAGTTGCATGTAGTAGTGGAAGTATCACAACCACTTTTCCCTTTTCTTAGAAGAGTTTTCAGTTATTCAGATTCATTTTGTCATGATTCTTTGACATCTCATCAGCACTTGTGTAAAGAGAATTATGGAAATGACTAGAATAGCTTGCTATAGAGATGTGAACTTGCGGTAGAGCTAATATTTTTTTCTTTCCTGGGCTTTTTTTGTAGTGTCTTTCTCTTCGAAACGATTTCTCTTTACATAATCAAATGACATGTGTATGTGCAGAGAATGTTCGCGGGTGATTGTTGTCGTATAGACACGGGGCATTTGACATTCCATTCGAAAACCGCGACATCTCAGTTGGCCAATAAAGTACGAAAAGGAATTACGACAAGGTTCTTTTCTTCATGCGGACAGATTTTTTCGGAGCCTTTGTATTCGAAGGATGCTTTCTCCTCCGAACCACTTCGTTATTCCATATGCATGCACTTTCACATGACGATATATTCAATGCAGAAGTGGTAATGACGGAAAGTCTCCGGCTAAAGTATTCACTTGGGAAGAATTGTCGATTGACGACAAAAAGTGGCCGTTGTATGCTAGTCTGAAAGAGAAAACCGTTCTCTTTTGTTTCTACCTGATTCACAGTTATCACATCCACTGCCGTGTTTGGTTTCGTGAATAAAAACGAGATATTTTATGCGAAGAAAATACAAGTCTTGGCACTGAGCATTCACACTTGTTAGCCAGGAAGCCAGGTGTGAAATATGGAGAAAGCCACAACAACAAAAGAACACAAAGCGATATGTGAAGATGTTGACAATGATATTTTCCTTGCGCTATGGATCTGTTGTTTCACCAAGCAAATTTCTCCTCAATATTTGGAAAAAAATTCTCAATTATTTTTTCAATTTCGGTCCTGTTTGCTTTCTCTCTACTCTATCAGAGTTGGAGGGGATCGTCTCTCCAATAACATGTACAAAAACTTAGTTTCAACGATAGGAAAATTTCGGTTGCTCTCTTCCGACACAGAAGAAAGCCACAGAGAGACTGGCGGAAAAATGGTATGCTGAGCAGGGAAAAAGCGTATGCTTTTTTGATATGCTGGCTCGCAACGAAAGTCGAGGAAACCAGAGGGGACTACCAGTTCAACCACTCAAGGAAGAAGATATAGTACTCACGATGGCTGCGGAATCGGAGTCCGTGCTTAGATTGTGTACAGGTTACCCCCATAGTATATTTTTCTTTATCCTTCCACGTCTGTCCTATTTTAGTTGCCTCATGAATCTTTGTACATAATTTTTATCCCGTATTCCCTTTTCCCTTCCATAAAGTTGAGCATTTTCAATATGCATTTAGTTATAACCCATTAAAACCTTTCACACACAAGCATCCCATGTGCATATTTTTTGTTGCTGCATTGTTTCCAGTGGTTTGAGCACAACCCCACTTTCCTCTTGTGTTTGAAACATGCACACAGTTTTTTCTGTATGAGAATTCAAGTAAGTAATTTTTATGATCCGACAGACACTCTGATTGTACCTATATAAAATATTATAAGCCGTTTTTGCGATAATCACCCTCTACTTGATTTTCCCTTTATGGTTCATCACCCGATCAAGAATGGGCCAAAAATGCACAGAACGCGTACTGAAGTGGTGATGATGAAGAGCTATCTGGCATGCATTGATATGTCACACTTTTTAAAAATTGCTGAGCACAACAGTCTCTGTGTAACTTTTGCACCAGCTGATGTCATCTGGGGTGTCAAGGTAAATGTGAGACTAGGCGTTAGGAAGGTACTAAATTATGCAAATAATATGGTCCATTTAGCATTAATCCACGCATGATTTTTTCGACAACAATTGCTCTCTTGTGTTTAAACGGACACAGGAGAGTAAATTCTTGTTCATTCGCAAGGGGAAATGAAAACTTGAGGACGTTTATTGTTATGTAGTGGATATTATATGATGGTGATAGCATTTTAATGGACAAATATTTATGCTTTTTAAATCTGATGTTTACTGTGTTTCAAAAAGCGAATGCAAATGGAAAAATTACATCAGTACCATATTGATAGTTGTAGGTTCCTTCAACAGAAAACATGTATTTTTTAATTTACATATAAACTACTGTAACGTAAAGCTATCGGAGACTTTTGTGAATGCTTGAGATAACTTTCAGAGTTCTCGTGCAGTGAGCCAACTTGTATCGACTCCCCGAGCTGTAAACCAATTTAGAAAAAAATAATCCATTGCTCTTGACTTCGCTCCTGTTAGCCAGCATATTAATGCTATTAGCATAAAATTGGTTTCGACACGCAACTCTAGGACTGTTTAATAATATCATTGAGTTCACAACATGTTTCATCAAGACAGCTTTCCAATGATATCCTCCTGGAGAAAGTGCAATCGGACGTACGAATAGTCAACCTTATTTGTCACAACAGGGAGTGGGTTCACCAGGTAATCGCACAAATGTATTAATAATACTGAAGCTTGTCTAGCTTGTTGGACTGTAACAATGCGTCTAAAATGGAACTGAAAATATATCGAGCTTTCACTTCCTAACCTGATCGCTACTGATTTTCTCTCTACTGTTTCTTTTATATATATGAGGCGACCAAGATATGCCTCCCTCATTGCTTTCTGCGTGTTAATGGACACGTTTTTTTAGTAAGTTAGAACATGTTTTATGAGAGTTCTGTATGTCCACTGTTTGGCAGAGGATATTCACAACAGAGAGGAAGTTTACCAGTGCACAGCAAACAGGATGTGTTTTAAGAGTACATGGCTCAGTTCTGGCTACTATAAAAACAGGAAATGATACAAAATATAAAACATAAAAATTGTAGGATTTTTTGGTAATTCTCCGGAAACAGTATGCAGAATATTTATTCCATGATCAATAGACGCATTGAATTGGACAGAGTAAAATTTGGACGTCAAACTGTAGACGTAATTTGCAGAGAAAAAAAATTAGATTTATTCCTGTTTCGTTCAAACTTACTTTCTGATCAATTACATAGTATTAGCATACTTTATAAATATTATAATCCTTTTTCGTTTGCTGGAATCCTGTATAATTTCTTGCCTATCGATAACGTCAACTATGAACGTCTCGAGAGGTTTCTGTTGGCTGAGAGAGAACTTAATGTAGGCTAGTTCCTTGACGGCTGCCTCCTGTCACGCCATCATATTATATCCTGTCTAGAATAAAATTTAATCTATTATTATTTTCGTCCAAGCCATATTTGTGTATGTGCTACTGTTCGTTGCTGCCGTGCAGGCAAGAAAGAGTTTTATTGGCATTCAAGGCGTCATCAGTCTTGTGACAATTCTCTAAATTCGGAATCAATTGATATGGATTCGTGTTAGGAATGCTGGAGAAAAGTATTCAGCTATTTATTCCAGATACAGTGTTCCTATTCATGCTTTCTCTGTCGGCGTGATAGAATCATATTAGTGACAACGCTGCTGCGCTTTATGTAGCGCAATAGATTTTCCTTTTCGACTTATTTTTACGAGCAAAACATATACTTTCTTGTTGTGAAAAAATGTTCTACTTAAATTTAAAATAAGAGTTATTGGATCATATGATGTGCGTCTACGTAATAGGATTGAAACACGACACTGCCGAAACATTTTCTATGAGAGAAAATACCCACGAAAAAAAAATACATTCTACTATTAAAATGCAGGTGCAAATTGCTTTTTTGGTTTGCAGGCTCTGGGAACTTTGAAGGAACGAGCAGAAAACCATGAAATCCTTCTTTTTTTCACCATTTGAAAGAGGAAAGCTGATAAATACAATCAGGCATGTTTTATGAAAATCGGATTACAACAATACCCCTAAATGTGAGCTGTTAGGCACCTCTTTCAAACGATTTCACCTATTTTGCAGCCGTTTCTTAGGAAACTACAAGTTATTCCCGAATATCAGACAAATTTTAGAAAAACTCTACATCCAAAAAGTATTGTAGACAACGCAGAACTTCACATTTCTGTAATTAATAAATAATCAAAAAAAATTTATAACTTCATTCATTTATGTACTAGTGCGTGACACACAACGAAAGAAACGGAAATGCAGTTAAGAGAAAGCTGGCTTCGCAGGAAGTACCAATACTACGGTTTATGCAAACAAACGTTTTCTCTTTTACATCCGTAGAGTATACTTAGCTTTTTAGTGGATTATCGCAATAGCTCATTGACTATCATATTTTCGTTGCAATTGTAAACGTAACAGTTTGAAAATTTGAACGTATGAATATAAGGAATATTATGTTTATGAGCATCGTTACCATTTCCATCACACTTATCGTTACGCAACACTCGACGGGCGTAACTGACAGGAACGATGTACTTATTACGTGAAACGTACTCAAAGAACGGTTGTTTGCTGTTTTTATCCACACCGTCAAGAAGGGGCGCTTGTCGTATCGTTTATAAACAACCGACAACGGGAAGATCAGCCCGACCACCCATGCCAGCATATGTTTCTACTCGTTCGGCTAAAGAGAAAGTATGCGTTATTGCTATTCACTATTACAGAAATGCATTTCATCACATATAAACACTAAAACCATTTTCCAACCTTCTAGCCTGTATGAATCGGTGGATAGGAATGTTTTCTGCTGTAGAATGCGCCCGACAACAAAGTATTATGGATAGTTTTGTGGTCGCCATTATCGCTTATGCCCCTTTATGACAGGGTTTCTCGCTCCGAAACAAGCGTGTAAAAACTTAAACAGTATGTTTTCTACTGTAGAATGCGCCCGACAACAAAGTATTATGGATAGTTTTGTGGTCGCCATTATCGCTTATGCCCCTTTATGACAGGGTTTCTCGCTCCGAAACAAGCGTGTAAAAACTTAAACGACTAAGGTATCAACCTTCATTCTCATTTTCTTCCGAGAAGACAGCTATACACATTCATGCCCTGTTTTTTCATGCTACAATACAAAAGAAAACTGTTTTCCAGATATCGCCACAACTGCCATTGCCAGTTCGGAGAAAGCGCCGTCCCTTCTTTCATGGATTATTCGCCATTCTTGTCACACAAATGATTTCTTTCTCCAAGTCCTCTCGTCTTTTTTTCTTCTCTTCATGTTTCCAGCGTTCTCGTAATAAACCAGAGAGAAAAGAGAGAATGGGCAGACACATACACACACTCACACATGCCAAGCTCGCCACTACCACATCATCCGCGATTGACAATGGCCTGGTCGCACAACTTGTTTCCCTCAAAAAGCTGACAGCAAAGAGAAAGTAAGTGAAAGACCAAAAAAGTTCAAGTGAGAGGATTGTGATGACGATAACATGGAAGCTCAAAGCCACACACGTTCTCTTTTACTTTCTCTTTGGTAATATAATAATAATATAACGGCCATTATAATCCATTCTTTTTATTGTTAGTTTGTTGTGCTGCCGAGTGCACGATAATTTTTGATGTGTTGTGTCTGAGTGAATGGATAGAGAAAGCATTCCTTTGCACATTCGCTTTTTTTTAGGTTTCCCCAAACGTGGCATTAAAACCGAAGAGAAAAACGAAAACTAGTTCTCTTTTCTCTCCGACAATTCTGAGACGGTTATTATTATGATGGTTGTGTTGTTGTGAGTATGATTCCATTCATTTTCATCTGTTTCTGCTTTTTTTGTAGTATTGACTTTTATGAAAAAAGCAGGTCTTTTACGATCATACCAGGTATGTTCTTGTGTGCAACTTTGCAAGCCCGCGTGAACAAGTACAAATGCACCATGGAAGAAAAACATTATCATCAAAACCTTTTCATAACGACCAGGGAAAGCATATACAGATCAGTTGGGCTTTTTCCTTACTTAATCTCCTATTCATACTGAAACATATCCTGGATTTTTTACTAACATCGAACATAGCTTTTGCCGGATAAACTTCAAGTCGATTTCGGGAAAACCACTGAAAGCAACAATATGATACATAAAGCAAAACTAAATATAAAAGCGATCATGCTGTCACTATATGATCGTAGTAATCTCCAATAATGTTTATTTTTATTCGAACATATTGCGAGAAAACCTTTGAGCGTATAATTTTCTCGCTGCAGGTAAAAGTCCGGAATTTTGTTAAGCTTTTCTATTCTCTCTCGTCCATGCGCTGCAGATAGCTTAGCATAATGAAGTCACTCATTTTTAACCATTGTCAATGACTTTTGACATTTTAATGCTGTGCATAATAGAATAATGCATGAACACACAGTTTAGCACGGCCTTAAACGAAAATGCTTTATGATGGCGGGGATGATCTTCAAAAGCCTCAAGTGTGCCGTAATGTAAATACCCCAAAAACTCAGTATTCTTCTAGATAATAAACAAGGGAACAGTCTGATGAGAATCAAGACGACTTTTTTACGGGTTCGCCACGCAAAAAAAAACTAGACAGCTCAAGAGCTTGAGCCAGGGAACTTGAAAATGTGTAGATTTTCGTCTAATTGAAATCCCTTTCGGGGATTTGACTATGTGAATGCCAACAAGAAATAAAAAGAGAAAGTTTGGTTCTGCGCAACATGCTTTTCTGCACTCCGATCGTATGTCGCATGTAAGTTTCCCTCGTTATTTTCTCAAGTACATTACGCAACACGCTTTTGTTCTGGGCAGAGTAATTAATTTATCTCGACGTGGCCCGAATCAAAAAGTTAAAAGCTTGTACATCTCTTAATGGATTAATTAGATTTAGATGCAAAATGTGTAAAGTGTACCGTGTACAGCACAGAAAGAATGCGCTAACCAGTCAAAGTGTTTTACATTTAGGACAGGTGAGTTTGTGAAATTCGGGTTACCCGGCAATCGTGTTCGCATTCGGATTCCAAAAGGCCAAATAGTCGCGTCACTTGTAAGCCGAAAGGATTTTATATGAATGTGACGTGGCATTAAACAAAAAGCCTTCCAATATAGACACCCATCGAATAAATCACGCAGTTTTTACATTCCATGCACTGGCAACTGGTTGAACTGTATGCTTGATGTGGAGAGCAGTCATGCACTTGTTCCATCAGCCAGTAATTGGACTTGATTACAACACGTTTTTCTTCAAACAAAAGATAATGATGGCTTGGTTGGACTATGGTTCGGTCAAATCCTTGTCATTGTTGAAAATCAGAGGTGAAACGAACACTCTCAACATTATAATTCCACTGCATGTAATAGATAATATCTATCTAAAGTTACAAGTTTTTTTTTTCGCTGAAGAAAATTGATGTGTTTATGAAATTATGCTTTGTTGCGTTTAACATGTCAATAACATATAAGACCATCGAGAATAATCTAAAAGGATTACTTTCTGGACATGACACGAGACGAAATGCATTGCTACCAATCCTATTAATTTCGTCTAATTTTATATGCCAGTTTAATGATACTTCTGACCACAACATGCAACTGTCTAATTTTCTAGGCAAAACAACTCCATCAAGGTTTCGAGTTTGTTTCAAGTTCTTCTGAAAAAATAAAGTGATTCATAACAAATTTTTAGTGCAGTTTTGATGTAAAAAAATTCTGGCCTTTAAGAGCAAGGAAATATACCAATCACGCAAATTGACTTGACCTTTCGATCAAAGTGGTTAGAACATATGGCGAAAACTAAAATTTTTACCTCATTCGTAGAGATTTGCACGGTTTTTATGCTGTTAAAGTTCANTTGACCTTTCGATCAAAGTGGTTAGAACATATGGCGAAAACTAAAATTTTTACCTCATTCGTAGAGATTTGCACGGTTTTTATGCTGTTAAAGTTCAAGTGAGTGTCGAAAACTTTTCGTTACGAAAAATGATCTCTCTAGATTCTTAATTAAAAAATAAAATAAAATTTACATTGAAACAATGTAGCTGGAAGGAGAAAAAAAACCTTATGATTCTTTCTTTATCTCGTCACTTAAACGTTCTCTCGTCAAGCACCCTTGTAGGGAATAGTTCCATCTGTGACACCCACTTAACATTGTATGCATGTCTTCCTTAAGGAAGACTTCCAGCTCAACAGGGAGTGAAAATTGAGAAATTTATTCTATTTTTTCTCCATTGTCGCCCCCAGTTAAACTTAGCGTTGAGCGTTGAGTGGTAAAACTAGTGGTAGTTTTGGAAAGGTGACCCATCTTGCATAATAATAGGAGGGTTTTCACATCCTCATCATGATGATATTCAAACAAAACTAACAAAAAATAGGAAAACGGATCGAAATAATAATAAGCTAAAAGGGAATAGCTTTGGCTCAACACTCCATATTATTTTCATATGCTTTTGATGTTATTTATGTTTCATCACCATTTTCACTACATTTTTTCTATTATGTTTTCACTCCCTGTAAAGTTTGTACTTTCGTTTATAGTTGGGTATATATATTATGAATAATACAATTTAGGGTATAAAAGCCCCATTTTTATTCCTACAGGGAAAAAGAAAAAAACAAAAGGGGAGGCAAGCAGAAAAAATTGAGTTTGATCTGAACTGACTTTTTCTCTCGTGTGCGGTTTTTTTGTACTGGTCCTCTAGGTTTCATATTTCCAAGAAGAAAAAAAAATGTATCCATTATCGCCCATCATGCCAATACATTAGCTATATAATTTCATTCTCAGCTGGATTTATTTTTCTCTCGGTTGACGTGAAGGAGGAGAAGTGATTATTATTTCGAGGCAAAAAAAGCATTTTCTCCTCCTGTTTGTTTTGTTCCAAATACTGACAAAACCTTCATTCCTATCATTACCATTGCCTTTTCGTCATCATAATCTTAAACGACATAATCATAAATACATTTATCCAAGTTTAATGTACTTTTCTCCCCTTTTTGTTGACTCAGAAAAGAAAACTATAAAATCATAACATTGCCAGCCACTTAGCACATTTCCTTGTGACATCCTTTTTTCCCTGGGTTTCTCTTTTCGAAGAGAAAAGAGAACTTTACGTAATGAAGGAATGGTACGCAAGAAATTGGTGTCCTTTTTTTGTCGTTCCAAAAACTAAAACGGAGAAAAGTCAGAAGAGCATTGACTTTTATTGTAGCGACCACACAGTTGTTTTAGAGTAAACTGTTTGTATATTGTGCAATAGAAAGAAAAACCTTTTTTCTAGTTGACTGTTGTGGCCTTCTTTGGTCCCTGTCAAAACGACACAAACTTTTGTCATGACTGAGCACAAATCATGAAAAATGTTTGGAAGAAAAACACCAAAAAAAGAAGTGGAAGAAAGTTTTGTGTTGGTGTGTGTTCTCTTGGCTCTCATTTTATTTATTATTATGCACGACACATCACGTAATATAAAATACACACGAGAAGAATAAAAATAGTTATAATAATAATACAAGGGAGAAAAAGAAGTTGAAATGTTAAAAGGAGGAACTATACAATTTTCTTTTTCTTTGCTGGATAGGCAGTTTACTTCTCAGACAAAAGGAAGCAGTTTTTT
>VICI01004183.1:0-11469 GCA_019593645.1 Akabosia matsudoensis
TCCTTGAGCAGATGTAGTGTTTCGACGAAATTAGTGAGACGTAAAAGCAGCTTCCTAAAGCGTCAGGAGTACATTTACTAGAGACATAATAAATCTGTAGGATCTGTAAGGTCAGAGAAAGTTCAAACCAATCCAGAGTCTTCAAACCGTCAGTAAGACAAGGGATAGGGATATACGAGAATGGTCCATCGTTTTGTACACATACATTTAACCGACATATTGAACGTAACTGTACGATGTCAAGCTGTTTAAGTAAACGTGTTGAAGGGTCGTAAATATTACATGTTGTAGAGATAGAATTTTCTATAATATCTATGTTTATACTTCACATATATATTTATATGAAGCAATATTTTATGTTTTTACTTTATTTTAGGAAAGCTGTCCGGGCCACCCTAGTGTTACTTCCGCTGTTTGGTGTTCATTTCAGTCTTACCATCTATAGGTAAAAAATCGGAAAGGGGGATAAGAGTTTGTGTAGCGTTATGATGTACTACGCTATCGATACCTGCATGAGTATGCCATACTTATTTCTGATGTGGAGTGGACGGAATGCATTTCAAATTTCCTCCCTCCGTTCATTTCCCAATTCTACAAATTTTGTGAAGAATTACATTGTGATTTTACATGCATTACCTTTTTTGCAGGCCGCCAGCATCAGATTGCAGAAACTGGGCGGAGTACTACAATTACGCCAACGATGTTCTTGATGGAATGCAGGGGTTCTTGGTCGCTCTTATCTTTTGCTACTTCAATGGCGAGGTAATCACTTGCAACTCAATATCGGGATGTAAACGCATTAAATCTTGATCGAAGCAGGAGGCAAATTTATCTTCTTTGCGTAATCTTGTCCGGGGTAATACTAGGCACAAATGCTCATGATCAGGCATTGCACCTGGGTCCTGATAGTTTTGTCACATGAGCACTTTAACTCTGTGTTTTGCTGTCATTGTCCATTTACATTTTATTGCAACATAAAGCTGAATATGTTGACATATCGAAACGTTGTCCGTTTTTCAGGTGCTTTCACTCCTGAAACGAGCCTATACAAGGTGGAAGGAACAACATTTTGTAGTTAGCCACCGGGGGAACTCCAACCATCGTCCAAGTCGAGGATCGATCCTGGGCCGATCTGTCGTGTCAACACATATGTACTCTTCTATCCCGCCTTCTCCAGAGACTAATGTAATAGCACTTCAATTAGGATCCGTCTCAAGAGATCCATCACCAACATCCCCGCCCGTGATCACGAATCTTCTATCAGTAAATAGTTCTTCTGTAGGGACTAATGATGCAAAGAGCATTACTCCCGTGAAGGCAGTCAACGGGAGCCCTGCTTCAAACGTTCCTAGGACAGACTTGCATTCCTCCGTGACAAATAACAAAAACCACTCCTCGAATGGGAACGCTATCAACATGTACGTTTCCAGTGAGCATGGGAGTGTGAAAGAGAATCCAGGCGTTGATAGCTCCTGTGTGTAATTCGATGCCTTCAGTGATGTCAATTTTTCATGCCTACATTATACTGGCCGTCAACTCTGTAACTGAAATACTCTCAATGTTTTTCTGTCGAGAAGCTTGTAATAGTACATATTGGCTACGTATTTATAAACACGTCAAAGAAATGATTGATGTCTTGCTTCATCATAACACATATTTTATAAATCATAGACATGGATTTTTGTACTGTTTCATCGAAATACATATAACCATTTGAATATGTCGAAGGTATAAATCAATTTATTCGAGTTGCATGATGATTGAGGTATCAATTGATGAGGATAATGTTTATGTTTCAGAGGAATGATAACCATTGTAAGACCACGTCTAATTTCGAATATGGTTATCTAATATTTGAATAAGTGATTGCCTCTTTTCCGAAATTGTCGAATGCTTCAAGGCTACTACTACTTCGACTACGACAAGCATAGACTTGTTTAACGTTAGAACTTTGTCTCATAGAATCGTGCGTGCTAATTTCAGGTGACTTAAATGAGTATTATTGTTATTTGAAACTTAGTGATGGATGGGCGTGACTGTTTACTGATGCTAATGAAAATCGAAATTAGATACTTGAAGACTATGTTTTTGAATATTGTTGATTTCTCTACAACTGGAGAATCAAATGAAAGAATCTATCCTGTGAAATGACTTGATAAGTTATGAATTAATTTGAATTGCTCCATTTGAGGTTGCTAGTATTGGAGCTATTTCATTTGATCATGTTACATGTCAACCTCACATGCAGCCAAAGTCTACCTCTACCGATAATATATCACAGCATAAAAAATTATACATATATACATACCTCCTACTTACCTGCATGAACCATAAAGTATCTAGTCGCGAAATCGTCTCCTATATCGGCCTCTATTTAAGGTCTGTATGAATATGTTCGTGCTTTCAATAATTACTTTACAACAATTTTGCAGGGATGCTTTTTCACAAGAAGGGCTTCATTTTCCACCTTTCCGAAAACTTTAGTATTTCATAATTAAGGACCACGTCGCCCGTGTACCAGTCACAGTGCTCGTTCTGGGTAAATTTTTAAACAAAATATCTGTTAAGCATGGTGGCTGTTATTATAACACTCTTGTGATGATTTTAACTCGTAAAAGCTACTTTGATATGAAATATTTTGTCCAAAATGCCAAATTGTACAATACTTCTACATACTGTAGGTTACTGGAAATAAATCATATGAAGTTTGAATCTGTTATTTTTTCATTCTTTTTGTCCATGATGTGTATTTCTAGAAACTATCGGCGGTACAAAAGAGGACATTAAATTGCAGCAACTAAACATTTGCGTAAAATACATATGACATAAATTACGCACATTTGTCTCAGAAATTCGACTTTGTGCCACCAAATTCACGATAGAGTTGATTCTTATCAATTATGGACCTTAGAAAGTCCTGCCATTGCTTCTTATTAGTTCCGTAAACCTTTAGGGCCACTCTCGTCTCTGGAGCCATTATTGGCCGAAGCAAACGCAGTACAACTTCAAATATAGTTGGAGCTGAAAAAATATTTTCGTACCGTAAAAATATTGAATATATATATATAAGAAACTCTTGTGTTATCTTTATATCGCGATCCTTTCTTCGACTTACTGTTAACCAAAACGATGTTGTCGGCCAAGTTAGGATAGTATACTTGATGCTGAAAGTATGTAAATATGGCAGGCAGACCTGAAATTTCAAAATACTCATTTGTCTTTCGAAACAGCAACTTAGTATATTATTCGAAATCATAGTTTTGATATCACTTACATTGGATGCATCCTTGTTGTGTGAGGCTAAATCCTTCGAGATTTATCAAAAAACTGTGACTGCGTTACATTTTCGCCTCGTGCCTGCTTTTCACGGATTTGGTGGGTGACATCTTCAAAAGCCCGATCCAAGTACCGCGTGAATCTCCTTGCTTGACCAGCTAAAACTGCTTTCCTGCGAAACAAAAGGACAACATCGTATGAAGTAGTTCCACAAGCCATAATATTATACAAATATGTCAACAGGTCCCATGAAACTGATTTTTACCGAATATCCCAGTCACCGAACGAAAATGCAATAATTGGTCTTCCCTCCTTATCATGAGTATCTGTAGTATAAGGCTGCACCAATGAAAAAAAAACATTCACATACTTCCCCAAACACAAACAGAATCGTTAGTAGATTAAATATGCATACGTAATCGCGTTCCAGGTCAGAAAAATCTTCAGTAAGCAAGCTGTCAATGTCATTTTCTTCTCTCCACTTAAGATTCTACAACAACATTAAAAAACTTGTAATTATTATTGTGTCATCCAGGCAGTTTTTAATTAAATATGAATTTTGGAACCATAATACAATAGCAAGCAATTAATCATGAAAGTTTCGCAAACACTTTTAGTGTCCACCATTTCTCACTTATACTTATAAAACATTGTGTAGGTGTACTAATAGACGCAGATGAATAATTTCTAAATACATATTTAAGTATGTTTATGTTACATAAAAAACAGCAAAACACTTCACGTGGCACTTACCTCAAAGGAGTTTCTGCTCTGCAAGCTTAAGATCAAGGTTCGCTGCTCTTATCCATCTAATAAGGTATATGTCTTGTTTCATATAGTCATGCTTTAAGTGGTCCTTCACCAGCTCCCTGAACTGAAAACATAGGGTTATCAAGGTATACAAATGGTTTCAATACATAGCCACTATCATGAAAATAATTCCTTGTAATAAGATTATTTCAATGACAAGCTCAGAATACCTTCTCCAATGCTACTTTTTCCTTGTACGTAATTGTCAAATCCTCATCTACTGGAATGGCTATCGAGGACTGTATGACGGCGCATAACATTCCTATGAAAATCCCGAATTTAAGCATCCCCATTATAAGACGTTTTAAGCGTAGTCACTTCGGAACAACCGTTGAGTAAATGGAATACAAGACTGCTTCTATAACACTTGAAACTTCAACGTATGCAACAATCACGATTCCTACAAGAAACAAAACTAAATTCGACCGATCAACAGCTTCGCATCAGATGAATCCGCATCCTATAGAAAGTTTGTTCACCGGATAAGCTTTCGACGTCACACCGTAAGTCAGTTTTTTTGCGACCATAAAAATCCACTGATTCTTTGTTTTCACTTATATTCAAAAGCTAGCTCGCAAGTTTTCCTTCGGTGGCAGGCGAGGAAAATTTCCGTAAGATGAAATATCGTGGATCGAAGTTTAGTGTATGCTGTATACCTTGTTTTGTATCACCGCAGTCCGATCCGAGTGACGTTATTTTGTTAATTAGATTTTTTTTCACTTGCGATGTTGCAAAAGATATGGATTACTGCTGATCTCAGTTTATCCTCCGAAAGTATAGGTTTATTCACAGCAAAATGCAATGAAACCACAGCCACGAGTCACGAACTAAAGCCTATGTACGCGGTTCCACACTGTTGTAAAAATGTTGTGGGATTTTATTCATGTTAGTTCCCATAAGATTAGAAATTGTGCTGTCTGAGTGTTAACTCTATGTCGAACCCTAATCAGGAGACGGATAGGATTGGAGAACTCACAATTGAAGTTCATGAGTCATTGTTATTCCAAAATAATAGTGGTTTTCTACTTGAATGATGAAGATGAGTATGTGCGAACGCTTAACCTTAAACTTTAAACAAATCAAAATCGAGCATGAAGCAGCAAATAAAACAACAAATTCTTATTCTTTTGCTCTGAGCATACCATCTATACGTGGTAAGGTTGAGAAAAAGTACAGAAAAAAAGTTATTATGAAGTCAGTGTGTAAATGATCATACAGGTTAACAATGTAACATATCCCCTGCGTAGTTAGTACATAAAAGTCCTGTTTCAATGAAGTAGGCATATTCTGCTATTACGAATCCGAATTACGGATGACTGCAAGTTGAATATGTAGCGAAAATATAGGCTGACTAATCGCAGCAATATAAGGTTTAGTTGACTTAACAAAAAAGGGGTGTAGAGTTTCATGTGCACTATGTTGTGCGAAACAAGGTCACCGTATTCATCACCACCATCACTCTCTAGTCATGGCTGCACTCTGTAGCTTCTTGCTCAGGGTGGTTCTAAGGGACTCTCATAACATTGTGCACCACAACCTGTGATTATCTGTGTTTACTTCATTTCATTATGCATTATTCAGTCTCTGCACTTGATGCATCTCATTATGAAGAATATGCCAACAAAAGCGAGCGTATCTTTCAGTACCCAAAAGTATCAACAAACATGGTATACGTGAATTGTAAAAATAGAACTAACTTAATGAAGCTCGAAAATGGTAAATGGCAAAGGGCAAAATGGCGAGCATGGTATGAAGCATAAATGCTATCTGTCGTCGACTGAAGACAACCAATGAAATCATGAAGTTCTCTTTGTTACCAGCTTTTGCTTTAGGATAATAAATGCATGAAATCCTTTTCCACAATACATGTGTTGATCATGATTTTTAGTCCAGAACTTGAAGTGTTTTAAATCTCGAAACATGCTATACAGTAATTAAACTATGTGTAACCGCATCGAATGTTTTTATATCCGTTCATTACGGGCTCACAGTGTGTGAACAAAGATCTATTTTGCAACGGACAGAATTCCATGTACAATCGAAGTGTTTCTTAGAAGACACACTTTCACCCCTTTCATACATTTGATCTTGTTCCACCTTCAGAGTAAAATAAAAGTGACGCAATACTTAACACCGAAGTATCGTGTGCGTAAAAGCAATATACATGCCTATAAACTTAAGGGTAAAAGGATATATAGATTCACGGTAATATTCCTTCCGAGGAAATGATTATAGCACTGTACCAATTTAATCTGAAGTCTTAAGTAATGTTGATATGGTCCAACTCCGAAACACGACCTTGATAGAATGAGTTATACTTTGAGTAAAAAGAGTTTGTGAAACATGACACATGAGCTCTAAAACTACGTCTTACGAAACTCTGACTGAAAATATTGATTACAAATTAGCTGAAGTATTAATTAGAAGTAAAAAAAATCTTGCAAAGTATCAGATTCATATAAATTTGGTTTACAAAGATCATGTCAGCAAAGAATTATCCATTCGTATCGGCAACGTTGCAACATTGCGAAAAAATCTAATTTTCGACAAAAAAGTCCGTAATTATAAACTCGCAGGTTGATTCGTTGGAATCATGCGCAGTAACATCTTAAATTAAATGAGTGTATACAAATGTAACTTGTTCATTGCTTTTTTCTCCAAATCTTGATATTTTTCTACACGACAGACGGAAATAATCATGCGCAAGTGCTCATAAGTCGAGAGACTTGTGGTTGTGTCATACACGGTGGCAAGGAACAGGAAACAAGGTAAGATTTAGGCTGTAATGTAATTAAAATACATGAAAACGCGTAATCCCAAAATCTGTTATTGGTGCTCAAACGTTGTTGCTCAACAGCGTTGCTCTGACCAACGCGACGCTTTGATGCTATGAGAGGATATACGATGTGCTCTGAATAACATGATATCTTCACCATTTACATCATAAATGAACACATTCTTATACGCTGAATTACAAAATATTAACTCATTCCTTTGCGAAGATCCTGATTCCTTCCTCTTCAACAACCAACCAATTTTAACCTCTTCTGAAACATATACTTGTAAGGAAGCTTAGTGTAATCGCGCATTTTACACTATTTAAGCAATTATTAATGGGGAAAAATTTGGTTTTGTTATCTCATATTTGTTTCATGATTTCCATTCGCCATTAATAGAATCGTCTCCAAAATCCAATTAGCCCATACAACCGATAACCGGCTTAACTGACCCATAGCACTATTACATTGTCAATTGAATGCGCACGTCACAAAATTGCCCTAACCACAGTCAAGAAGAGACTCTTGGAAATAAGTAGTTCATTTACAAAGTATTGCATTGCATGCATTATTTTTCAGAAACACAAAAGCCTGAATTTTCATATACATCCTCCCAGATGAAGCCACATGGCATGGTAGCCCATTTGGAATCAGACATCAGTTCAAGTGCCAAGTTTTGAACTATTAATGTTTGTTATCGAGCCACCCGGTATGCAGCGTCTTTCTGACATCTTTACTTCACGCATGCCTACATGGCATTTTGGGATTGCTCTACAAGTCGAGATTCTGCAGGGACAACTGTCATTTTTTTGGGTAAGGAAAAACGTGTACAGTGTATTATGTACGATATTGAGCAAAGGCGAAACAGGTAATAACTAGCAGTTAAAGTTGTCTCCAACTAAAAACAGCTGCAGTAAAAACGACTGTAGAACTTTCGAATTCCCGGTGAAGATAAGCAGGGAATACCTAGTCACTATTCAAAATAACGATAAGTTATCCTCATTTTACACAGGAACACAAACGAATTAAATCAACCACAACAAATTTTTTATTAGCCACGTTGATGTTGATACTTAAAATCGAAACGGATAAAGAATATCTTCACAGGCAAATAGGGTGAAACGGAAATATGCTCTACATTCTTCATTCACCAACATAGTAGGTTCGAAGAGGGATTTATGGCATTTATAATCGTATGGATGCTGAATACTTAGATTAGCTCTTTTCAA
Source organism: Akabosia matsudoensis (assembly GCA_019593645.1). Classification (NCBI taxonomy): domain Eukaryota; kingdom Metazoa; phylum Arthropoda; class Collembola; order Entomobryomorpha; family Paronellidae; genus Akabosia; species Akabosia matsudoensis. The sequence goes on from VICI01004183.1 coordinate 8,093, forward strand.
ATAACTTCCGCTGCATAAAAACAAATTCTTCATAAACAAAAAAAAATACACGTGTAGTTTTTAAAAAGATGCATGTGTCAAGATAAGCGTGTATGATTTCAAATAAAACTGCCTACTTCCACTTCATGAGAATATTTAGTACACTCAACCGTTGAAAGAGCATTCTGTTGGTTCCTGTACATTATTGCCCAAAAACAATTTCAAAATTTTGAACTTGTGGCTTCGTGTCGCAAAGTATTTGGGTTTAAAACGCTCACCTCCATTTAATTCGCGTAAAAGTGCCACCACAGTAGTAAAACAAATTCAAGACAATTGCAGTTCATACGCACTATAAAACTCCTATTGTTTGTCATTTTAAGCAGTCAAACCCATTGTCAAACAGTCATCACGAAAGTTTGGCGTGAGAGTCAAAGCGGATGTTTTTTAATATTATATGTGAAAGTTAGTTTTTGGTTGATATTTTTAAAAAAAGTATTAGCTTTTTCCTGTTGTAAAGTAAACAAAAAACGTTTCATCTTATGTAAGATAAGAAAGAAATGTCTCTTCGTTTAGAGCTTTAAGTATGGGTTTAATCTTAAGTACATTATTGAAAATTATAGAGAGTAAAACAAGTAAACCATAAAAAACGTAGATTCAATCTTATTTGACTAATCTTTTCATCAGATAAACTCGCAATGCCAATTTTCCAACAGTTTCAGCTTAGCTTATAATCAATGCAAACCTTCAGGTTTCCTACCTATTCACTACTTCAGGGTACACATCAATTTTTTGAAAAAAAGAGAGACTGGAAATATTAAAAAAGATTAGATATTTTAGCAGTCAAAGTTAACGTTCTATTTTCCTCTTCAAATATCAAGGACAGGTGCGTCTTTCTAGATTTATTTGTTGCAAACGATTGTTCATTGCGCCATCCACTTGTAACCACAAAAAAAACGCACTTCAAAACTAACGTTTAGGACGCCACACGTCACGCGTTAACATAGCTTTGAAAGCTTGTCATTTCGCATGATTCGATATAACTCAGAGCATTAAGTAATTATCGCTCGAAGGTTTACCTAGTCGTCGGCACGTTCCCTTCAATTAAGAATCTCGCGGATTTTCTCTCGCTCACGACGACAACCCACAAAAATATAAAGCTACATATTTCCATTTCTCTATTTCCTATCGTAGCATTTTGATATGATATTTTAGCAATATGACACACATTTTTAGGTAGCGTTAAAAGCAGCAACGTGTAATTATTAGTTTTTTTAATGATTCTTAAAATGCAACGCGAAAAATTGTTCTTTACAGGGTTCAATACCTGTGTTCACGGTGAGTAATTCGTCACCGCTCTGGTAAAACGAGGATTTTAACGGCTGTGTAAATGCCTATAAAAATCTATCTGTGACCGAAACAAACCATCCAAATAACTGTGTTTACGCATCGCTGAAATCAAGATGGCAAATTTTTTTCTAGAGAATTATCTAACATCTTCTGCCTTCGTGACGATTTTAATAGTTTGTAGTTTTTTTGGTTTACTACTCAAAGCTACCTATTAAAGACTTTTAAAGAATTCTAGCGAGACCTAAAACGCTTGGCATCAAGAAAGGGCTCAGGTTTTTGGAGTCTACAAGGCATACCATTTTTTGTTTTGACAATTTGTTTCGTACTTGAGCCGTTATCTCATCATCATTATCATCATAATCCACACCATTAAATTAAAATGTTTGAAGACCATCCACAATAAATAATATTAAAAAAACACGTTTCATTATTTTTCTGCAGTCAATGAAGTTAAGACCTCTCTCTGTGTATTTTTGTTATACGGACTAGTTGCTTCAGTTGAGATTTCGTTAGCACGCTCTGCTTTTAGATATCAAGTGAGCAATCTTTTATATTTCATCATCGGCAAAATGCACACCAAAATTGGATTAAACTAGCGTTATTGTTTTGATTTTTTTAAATGGCTTGATTACCGTGTTTTGTAACAAATGCAAGAGTACTAAAAGGCCTACCTAATATTGTTATACATATCAGCCAAAAAGATAACACAGAGGAATGCCAAAAACGCCATATTAACGCATAATACTCCTGCTAAATATCATAAAAAAAGATTTATTTTTACGCAAATATAGCGCACAGTGCAAGTGACAAACACTAAACACACGCATATTGCGTGATGTGAGTAGGTAAAGCCCTTTTCAAGTTTTTATGGGGAATAAACCAAAAAGGGCTGTGTAGGTAGTTAGGATAAGGCTGTTTAATACTGCGCGGCTGTTTTAGTGTTATCTCAAGTTATCGCGATCTTTACTTGTAGTTTTTTTTTTGGTACAACAACAATTGCATTCGCATTGTGGGATTGATTGTTATGACGTGTAGGCTCAAAAAGAGTTTTTAATTTTTGTTTTGCACATGCATAATATTTTTTGGGCTTTGGTTTTACGAGTCTTGCGGCTACCATTCTGAATTCATTTGGTCATAAGACTGCGTCAACAACAAAATGTGTGTATATAGCTAAAATAGTGTGCCAGTTTATAGATCATATAACTGACGACGTTTTGACAGTGAGCCGGGATAGTTTGTCATTGGAGTTTGTAGCAAGTCAAGCGTCTTAGAAAGAATATGGCTTCCAAGCGGAGCCATCATGTCAAAATTTCAACAGTGTTCAAAGGAGCAACCGTGCATTCACAAACGATTATTAGATTTAATAGACTTACGAGGATCCACTTCTGCCGGAGCTGCAATTAAAACTTTAGTAGTGATTTTATAGAAAATATTTTTTTTTTCAGTGGGAAAATTAACTGAGAAAAAAAATGTCGTCGATTTTAGAGTTCGAGCCAATTGAATTGGTCTATTTTGTGCTAGTAATAGTGGCTCTAGGATTTGCCTTGTTCTTCTTTATAGTGAGTTTAGCCGTGTGTTGCTCTTATATGAGAAGCGGTTTCGAAGTGACGAACACAGAGGATACACTAGCGACAAATGAAACATCATGCGATGGGTAAGTTCCAAGATCCCCATTCTATTGTTACCTGTACTGTAGACAATGGAGTCACGTTTTTTCATGAATTTCAGCAAGGTTTCATTTCTTGGAAGGATTCTTCATATACAAAAATAATTTAATTTTTTTTAACCCGTTATGTTATTCGGCTAGAATTTTTATTGAAATTCTATTGCCCTTTTGATTCTGAATGAATTTCAATAAGATCAAGATCATTCTTTCGCTCTAATGAAGTAATTTTGTAGACGGGCCTACGGCTTTTACTTGAACAAAAGTAATGTTTCAACTTTAAATCCCTCATCATTTAAATTGATTAGCGATAGATTAGGATTAACAAAATGCATGTGAGTGTGAGTTGAAAACTTTCAATTTCTGCTCCTTCCACCATGAAGAAGAA
>VICI01004184.1:0-11468 GCA_019593645.1 Akabosia matsudoensis
AACGGACAGCCAGGATGAACAATTGAATGATCGGATGTCTTTATTTTCAGCTCCATTTTCCTGAGATTCGTCATAACTGCTTTACTCATATCTTTGTTTTGTGTGGCCCTTGGACCGGATCCTAAAGGCATCCGAATGGGTCTTGTTGATGACGACTCTGGACCGGATGTCATCGCAGATTGCCTGGAAGGAGAGGACATGACTTTTGCATGCAAAGCAGAAAGAATGAGCTGTAGATTTGTAAGAAGTATTCGCAGCGATTTGATAAGTTGGGTAAGTGTCAAATAAGACTCATGTGTCGGAACCCCCAAGAAACGATCAGTACTTTATCTAGTTTTGAAATGCACTGATTTACCTACAGACTTTGTTTACTGATACTGACGAAGCTGAAACTGCCTTGAGACGGGGAGAGATCACGGGCTACCTCGAGTTTACCCCGATGTTTAGTACAGAAATATTCAACAAAGTGGTGAACAATTTGAATGAAGACGAGTCAATTATTGACTCAAATGATAACAGCAGCAGTCTCGTGGTTCATCTGGATTCATCTGGTAAATATTAATTAAAGCCTCTAGATTTCAGGGATTGCTAATGCAAAACTCTCAAAAAATCTAAATTTTTTATAGACACCATCATATCCAAGCTTCTGCGAAGTGAGCTGATAGAAAAGTATAAATCATTTGAAGATGAAATCGCGACCGACTGTGATGGTCAAGAACGCAGTTACGGAGCCAGTTTTGATCTAGCCAACTCGACGGTTATGAAAATGGAAGATTATCATCTTGGGGGAAATTACGTAAAGATAGGGTCACATTCACGATTCGTTCTTCCTGCAGTATGCCTCGTGTATGTGTTTGCACTAAAAATATGGGCATTTAAGTTTTCTTTACATAAGGTCTTCAAAATGATTGATGATAACTTGAACATTGTGGATTTCCAGGATTATATTCCTCATGACCAGTGTCACTAGTGGGATAGCTTTCCACAGAGAGCTGGAAAGGGGCATTCTGACTCGTTCTTTTTGCGCTGGTGTTAGCACAATTGAAGTTCTCATTTTTCATTGGCTTATCGAGCTTGTCCTTATGTTGGTGCATGTTGCACTTGTCCTGGTCATCCCCATTTTCGCTTTCCAAATCATTCCCATGAATAGCGTTTGGCCATGGCCCATTGTTTTGTTTGGAATTACTGGAGTTGCTGGTCTAACATTAAGTAAGTCATTAATTTTCGATGAAGAGAGATGAAAGTGTTTTAAAATTGAATTTCTATCGATAAAATGAAATAATGGCTGTTATATTTGATAGGCTTCTTAACTGCCGTAATAACTCCGGGAGGACGATTTACAATTTTAGCAAGCGGTTTAGTATATCTCGTTCCAAATCTTTTGTTCTCAGGTTAGCAATCGTGACTGCATGTCCACGGATTGCAACTAGAACTAACATTTGAATTTTAAACTTAAACAGGAGTACTTTGGCCAGTTCAGTCTTTGATCATCCCTCTCCAGTGGATATCTTACTTTCTACCCATTTCCTTGGCTTCTCAGTCCGCCCGCTTCATGATCATTGGAGGATGGGACATCACAGTTTCTAAAGTATGGCAAGGATTTGTCGCTATTTCATCCTGGACCACAGCTCATTTCATCCTCATTTTGCTAGTCATTTTATGCAAACATTTGATTCGTTGAAAACTTTACTTACTTAAAACAATCATAAACTCTAGAAATCTAATTTTTTTTTGTATACATTCTTATACTCTCATGGTGTAATTTTAACTATGTACAGGTTCGTGAATTTACTTAAGTTTAATTAGGTAGATTCGCCCGTGTTTCTGAAAAGAGTGCCATTTTACATTTCAATTTGTATTCTTGCCGTTTTTTTTGTGCTACAAGTAGAAAACTATCTGTTCTAAATTTACAGCTTGAAATGCAGTTTCAAGTTTCAACTTTACATCGCACGGCACATGGAAGCCCTTTCCGAGTTTTTGTTTTGTAATATACGCTTATTATATTATTGGGAAGTTTTGGGGAATTTGTGATTTTACATAATAAAAGTCAAAGCATCATGCATCATGCTCGTCAGTTTTTGATTCCATTGCAAATTTTTCGTCATTCTATCATATTTTACGCAAATCCAAATGAAAACCCGCCTTATCACATTCGGAAAAACACGCTAAAGCTAAATAATAAACAAATTAGATACTATTTTTGCATAAAAATGATAAAACGTCAAACACAATCGTTGGGAAGAAGGCTGAAGGTTCTACAGCATGTACGTAGTAGGCTATTAGCGGCGCAGCCAACGCAAGAAAACCGAAGGAAAAAGTGAGAAAAGCCTGCGTTTCATTCCTGACTGAGCTTTTTTGTAATAAAAAGCAAACTTTATGCTAATCACTTTTTATTAGGAAAACAAGTGCGACGCCGGTGTTCCTGCAGTGGTGGAGTACTCGAGCCTTTTTTTTTTGTTTTAGTCCGTTGTCGTTTCGGAATGTTTTAAAGCCAAACACCGTTCAGTTGCAGTCCACACTTCAGTTGTTCGCTCAAGTTTGATGTTCTCACACGACGACGGTGGTTACTGAGTTCTCGTGGTCTTCTAGTCAAGATTATTTCTGAGTCGGACACAGTTCGTGGAACTTTTATGAAATTAAGTTGTTGGACAGTGGTGGAGTACTCGAGCCTTTTTTTTTTGTTATAGTCCGTTGTCGTTTCCGAATGTTTTAAAGCCAAACACCGTTCAGTTGCAGTCCACACTTCAGTTGTTCGCTCAAGTTAGATGTTGTAGCAGCAGTTTGGGACACACCTCACACGACGACGGTGGTTACTGAGTATTCTCGTGGTCTTCTAGTCAAGATTATTTCTGAGTCGGACACAGTTCGTGGAACTTTTATGGAATTAAGTTGTTGGATAAGACGTAGTTAGTGCTGAAACAATTTTTGTTAACATTTTTTTGGAGTCTTTGACTTTGATTGAGGTTGGATTAAGGATTTAGACAGTTAATTTGAAATTCTGCAAGTTTAGTGAAAATGAATCCAGAAAGTGGAAATAACAGCGCGGGAGCGGTAAGTGCGGAAACGGAAGATAATGAAGTAGAATGTTGATTAGATAAGTGCGTGAATCAGCAACTAATGATAATATGTTCATTTTTAACTCTAGGCCGTCGCGTTCCTTAAGAACTGGAGGCCTATGGAATGCAACTGCTGTGGCCAGTTGTTCGGATTCCAGAACCGAGGATCTGGCATTTTTCAATGCCTTCAGGGTATGGAGCATGGTGACCGAAGTGCTGCTGGAGATTTGGTTCGAGAGAAGTTCAATGGATCTACGTAAGTGGAATTTACCTCCGCAGTTAATCTTTATGAAGATCTTGGCAACCATAGTGTGTAAATTATGTGGATTTTGGGTTACAGTTTGCAGACCACGCCGAAGTTGGCTATTCAAGACACGGGTCGTAGTGGAGTTGTCAAGGCTTTATCTGAAGTGGATGCAGTAGATGGCTGTCCTGCTGCTGCGTTTGGGAAGGCAACTGTGGCAGTAGTTACCAAAGTACCCGATAAGAAGGAGGATGTTCGTGTAGCACCAAAGGTAGCAGTTCCTGTCCCAGCTCCTATAGTTCAGACTGAAGCTCCTCTTCTTGCCAAGGCCAAGTCCCCGCAGCGTTTCATGTTTTCGGATATGAAGTATTCGGAAAATCTTCTGAAGCAGTTTGCGCCCATCAAAATTCCGTTCGCGTGGGCACCTACGCGGTACACAGTGACCGCTGACGCTGACGAGGACTTGTGCAACGCTCTTCAGGAACTTGTTGCTGAGTACGCCGCTTCTGGTAAAGATATCTGATTTGATTACGAAAAGATGTTATTTACATCTGTTTATAATGACTCTGAATATGTGTATTGGATCCTCTCATTGCAGCGACTCCAAGTTATCAGCCTGTGGTCGATGAAGTTGTTGTGGCTCAGTACGAAGGGCTGTATTACAGAGCTCGTGTCAGCCAAGTCGATGGGCAAAATGTGACATTGGTCTTCATCGATTTCGGGGACTCGGTGACGTGCAAAGCAGCGGATGTAATTCCTGCAAACGCGTTAATCTTCAAGGTTCGTCAATATTTTTCAGATATTTGAATTTGAAGGTCGCATGACAAACTAGGTATTTATTCCACGGTTCTTCGTATTTTTAGTATCCCGTTTACGGAATGATCGTTAAGCTGAAGGCCACACTGGACTCTAATTTAAAGGAGATGACTCCAGCGATGGAAGCTCTTATCTATGACACGACTTATCTAATGGAAATGGTACATGCGTTCGTTATTTCGATAATTTTTCAAGGTATTCTAATGTAACCATCCCAATGTTGACGGTTTGTTTTTACGACTTTGTAGAATAAGAAGGTGGACCCACCTCAACCAGGATCTGGCGAGCCTACTGTTCGGTTGTGGAACCCGGAGAAAACTAAGAATCTCGGGGAAATGCTGGTAAAATCCGTGAACGGAGCCTGATGGAATGAACTTGAATGTAAAATTAAGTGGTCAATTGTCTTTAAGTTACATTAATCCTTAAGTCAATGTTACATATGTAAACGTGTAACTAGGGATGTTATTATTGCGCTAATTTAGTGTACTCCGGTGAATATATGAAACTCATGTTATTAGTTAAGGAAATTGACTTGAATCTTTTGTCAGTGTCATTGAATAAAGATAAACTTGTACCCTACAAACTCGAGTCTGTATTATTTTCATGCAATAGTTGAAGGAATAATATGTATAATCCTTGATACAAGGTGGTTTTCATTTCCTTAGTAAGTAAATATGGATCCGCATACTCTCAGAAGAAATTTTTAATTTATTTTTAGTTATAATTTTGATTACTCTAAATATTATCATCTAAGCGATTCTCGTGCATTAACTAATACAAATATTGTAGTAACCTACAGATAAGAATTAAAAAATTAACGATCTTACAGACAAGTTCACATGTGTAGTTTTTCATCCTGAAAAGAAAGTACAAAGTAATATATACATTTACAAAATAAAAGTAATCTAAATCTAACACCTGAAGTCATTCCAAATCTGTCTGTTTCCATACATCCAGATTTTATCAGTCTTGTGCGAGCTATTCCTTCAATTTTTTAAAAGTTCCCTATTCACTATTGCCTAAACAGCGTAGGCATGGTAATTAAAATTAGGCCTTAGTGGTAGGTAAAACCAATTATTATTTTTGTCATATAAGTGGCATGGTAAATCTGCAAGCTACCTGGAAGCCATTTCCATCAAATGTTAACTCACTTTCAGTTATATTTCACCCAATATTTTCTTGAACACAATAGCAACGAAGCAACGTACTAATAATTTGTGATATGATAAAATATTAAAATATCATCCGCATGCACAATGGAACGTTTACAATTCAAATTTATTTCCAACGTAGACTTATTGTGGAAAATCGGTCCAGCTTCCTTTTCATACTACAATTATAATTCCACAACCGGAAATGCGTCCTTGTTTGTACGTCCATAAAACGCTAACTCTACCTTTGAAATGCATTAAAAAGTTGAATACAGGTTTTCTTATCGGAGAAAATATAATGGCAGGCTATGATCAACTGTCAAACCTACTGAGCCTCATTTTCTTCAGCATAATTAACAAAAAATTGTCATTAGTTTGTGGCGCCGTTTACAGGCTGAGATCATAAGAATATTAAACAGTTAAGATTTGTTGTCTTTGGTTGCAAAACAGCTATAGCTAAAGGTATACTAGGCTGGTATTAACGTTCAATATACAACAAAAAACAGGTTAATAAATCGCAAGTGATACACAACATAATATTTAACTGTACATGATGAATTGTACACAAAATTATTAAATTCTATACAAAATAAGATTTTGTGACTGTGGCTACAAATATAACGTTCACTATACAACAAAAAACAGGTTAATAAATCGCAAGTGATACACAACATAATATTTAACTGTACATGATGAATTGTACACAAAATTATTAAATTCTATACAAAATAAGATTTTGTGGCTGTGGCTACAAATAAATTTTCTTTACAGTTTTCTCTAATGTCCCTGTATTCAGGTTGTTTTTCACTGGAACTATATTATTACTATTTGCACTGGGTACATTTAAAACAAAGTCTATAGGTTTTGTCAGCTTTTGCGATTCGTTCATTAACGACGCGAGCTGCGCATTGGTCGCAGGTTTCTTTTGGTTTTGCTTGGAGGCGACCAGCCGCGACACGACAAAACCCATAACGAATCCGATGACGAGGGCGACGCAGCCTGAGGTTGTGGTCGCCAGAACAAGAGACACGGTTGGAAACAAGGTCGTCATCGTAACGGACGAACGAAGACCGGAAATCTAAGGAAAATTATAAATGTCCGTGAACTATAGCGCTATATATCTATTATTCTATCAATCGAAGCTCTCATTGAATTCCAAATACCTTGGGTATAGCCTGTTTCCAGCCGAGGAATTTCGTTTTCATCAAACGTCTCATTGCCTAACTCTGGAATATTTTCAATTACAGGGTCGTTGGGTAACACGTTCACCGACAGACCGGCGTCAGGTCCTTGACCGTCTTCTGGAACTATTGCTTCCCTTGGTGGAGCAATGGGTTCGTTGATTGGAGTTGTCGTCAGAGGAGTACATGTACAGCACTCTTTAGGCTCATCTGCAAAGTGACCAGAATTAAACTGTGTTCCCAAATCCACTTCCAACATTTGCCATCAGATTTTTTTTGCATGCATACCTTCTTCAACATCACTTTTTATCGGGTTCGTCTCTACAATTATTTCTTTGGGAATTTCCGGTACTGAAAATAAGAAATGAAATATTTCCGTTAAAATCTTTTTCGTATTTTACCCTTCGGTTTTGGTTAGCATGAAGAACGCCCTACCAGGTGGACATTCATTTCGGAACCCTGTGGTGACATCTTGTAGCACATCATCGCTCTTGTTCAGAGGATCAACGGTAGTGCATTCGTGAGTTGTCAAGCTCCAGCCACAATGTGGATCCCTGACCCCTACACAGCTCATCTGCAAATTGACCAGAATTAAACTGTGTTCCCAAATCCACTTCCAACATTTGCCATAAGATTTTTTTTGCATGCATACCTTCTTCAACCTCACTTTTTATCGGGTTCGTCTCTACAATTATTTCCTTGGGAATTTCCGGTACTGAAAATTATAAATGAAATATTTCCGTTAAAATCTTATTCGTATTTTACCCTTCGGTTTTGGTTAGCATGAAGAACGCCCTACCAGGTGGACATTCATTTCGGAACCCTGTGGTGACATCTTGCAGCACATCATCGCTCTTGTTCAGAGGATCAACGGTAGTGCATTCGTGAGTTGTCAAGCTCCAGCCACAATGTGGATCCCTGACCCCTACACATTTCTGACAGGAATTTGTGAACTGTTGGCAATTATCCACGGGGATAATTCGTAAAACACTTTCCGTTGCTACGAGCAATCGTCGTGAGGTAGACATTTTCAAGTACTTGATTTTTGTGTCCGGAAACAAATCCCATGATTGTGTAATTATGCTTTCTCCTGCCATAAAGTCCTTTCCGTAGTGCCGTTTTTCCCCAGCCGCAGTTGCATTCACAACAGCCTTCAAAACCTTGCCGGAACCTAATAAAATTCCCATAATAATATTTAGCTTCAATCCATACCATCCTTAGTGTTTTTTTTTGTTCAGCTTCAAACTTACTTGTTCCTAGATATATAACGTGATAGGGTGCAACTTCCGGTGAATGGTCAACAGCAATGGAAGTAACATAGTCTTGATTAGATCTGATTGTTATCACCGGTGTTCCTTGAACAGAATCGTCCATTAAAGGATGTCCTTTTACAAAAGCCGCCGAGGTGGAGTCTGGACTATAGCTCGGGTCGTTTGAACACGACCCTGGTCTCGGCTTTGGCACTTCCCCTTCCGGAACCGGCAACCAGTTTGCGTTCAAGTCAGTTTGCCCTTTGAAAGGCCCCTCAAAAGCTTTCAGAATATCTTTTGTGGAGAACGCACAAACCGCAGAGGCTCCAATGCTATTAGGCGCAGTGGTGAATACTGCGTACAACATTTCCTCAGTTTTCTGGCTATTCATGAAGATGTCAGTGGTTCCCTCTGCAACGAATTGAACAAAGAATGAGTGTCATTGTTCTCTATTATATCACACCTTTTATTATTGTCAGTCGCTTTTTTTTGTCACGCTATATTCTGTTCTCCTTACTTAACTGCACTTTGTATGCGCATTGTCGTAAAACTTTTCACCGTTCTTTTCTGTTACTATTGTAACAGCTATAATTACTATGCCTTTTCATAGATGCATTTTTTCCCTTGCCATATTTTTAACGACTACTCAGTAGCTTTTATTACCGAAGGTAAGAATACTTTAGTGTCTTTCAAGTTGCTGTCAATTGCATTTTAAAGGCAGATTTCCTTCACTTACGAATATGGTCAAAGTAAAACGGGAACTCTCCGGGAATAGAGCAATTCAAACGGGCTTTGAGGAATGTGGTGAAGCGGTCCTTGTGCTTGCGACTCCCAAGTGTCATGGCGACAAATCCGGGCCACTCGGCTGAAAACTGCTTTCCCACAGTTGGTATGCTCAACTGCAAACTCGCGAAAGAAAAATAACGCCAAATCTCCGAAACTCAAAGATGAGACAAACGTAGGGCCTATTCAAAGAAAAAGAATCATTAGTATTTCAAGGATGACAATTGATTGATTTCTTTTGAATGACCAGCGAGACATTGAAAGCTTGCGACTGCTGTAGTTATCAGCTCTATCAAGTCAAGGTACAAAAAAAACGGGGTATTGAGCCATTTTGTACTGTACCGATTACACTTCTATTGTTAAGCTCTTTTTTCATAAAGCGAAAAAGTTGAAAGTCATCTTATTGTTAAACCGCATCTTTACTTTTCTCACATAACATTATGACAATCTGCTTTGTTGATCGTTATCGTTATCATCATCGGAGTTTTGAGAATTACAGTGATTGACTCGCTGCAGCCGTTAGTTGTAACGGCAAATTTTTTGAAATAATAGAAAATACTAACTGTTCAAGTGTAAAGCGTAGTATTGTTCGGTTCTCAAAGGTTGCTTGTAGATGAGGGCATCAGTGCCCCCGAAATCGGCCACAGTTGCGCTGTAGATTGAGTTATGCATGAGAACGGAAGTGCTGGGGTAGCTGGGATTGAACGGGGTGTAGCCTATGCCCGAGAACTCGCTTGAAAATGACTTCAAGTCGGAGGAATACCATCTGCACTTGGGTTTGTACGCGTGAGTTCCACAAATCAAGTACTTTTCTTGCCCTGCCGTGGCAATATCAGTTTTCCCATCGACACGAGGACTATGAGAGTAGGTCAAAGGACCGTAGAATATCCGAATAAAGTTGTGGCACTCTGACTCTTTTTGGCCCTTGATTTGGCAAATCTCTTGGTGATCTGCGGAAACGGTCCAGTTAACGATCTGAACAGGAAGAGAAAAAATAATGATTACGGTTTTTGCATATAAACATTTAAAAAAGAATAATTGTTAATTTTCTCTATAAAATTACCGATTGCTGGGTGAGATCAACACGACTCAGGTTGTACAAGCCATTTCGTGCACCAATAAATAAGTTGTTTTTCGTCTGACCCAGGAACGTCAAGTGGTCTTCGAGATGGCCTTCAAAACTGCCTAGTGCTGGGATTTCACCTGTAATTAGACATGAAAATGTTTTTTAGATGATTCTATATTAGGGGCTTGTAAATAGCACGACAAGATCTGCGTTTAGTTCCTCATCTGATTTAAATAAAGATCCAAATCATCATCATCATCTTCCATCCGTCACCCTCGTTGCATACTTTTTTTTGGCGAAATTGGTTTAGTATCTTTCGATTTCATCTTGTATCACGAAGTCAATTATTGGATGTGGCCCTGCTAAACCATGTATGCGCGTGTCTGCCCATGATTTAAGAAAAGGTCAAGTACTAACTGTTGTGTTTAGCTTTCGTTACCGTTTTGGATGCCCTACTGATCTCCTATGAAAGCCTCTACTGCAAGATGTGAATATCAAGTTATCGTAAAACAAATAATGGTTGGGTCCTTCGTATGCATGTGATAAAACTGATGGTTATCTGCTAAATTGAGTTTTTGCAAGATAGGTTTTTTGATAGCTTTCTGGCACATCATCTCTATAGTTCGCCAATGTTGCAGAAACTTTCAGACTTTCTCATGGCAAAAAATATATGTACAAGACATTTATACGACTAAGTCACGTGATCTTGAACGCAAACTGATACCCGATTAAAATCGACCTGTCTGAATCGACAGATCTTGAAAAGAATGACTTAATTCTGTGCAGTTTCATTGATTTGATGTGGCTTCAGGTAGGTGTGGTTTTTGAACTCAATGTGTATAGCTAAGCGTATTCCAATAATTTACAAGCTAACAAAAACTTAAGAATTGTAATGAGAACCGATATGGTAATTTTGCCTTAAAAATATACGGGCTCACTTGTAAAATGACATTTTTGTACTAGTACATATTTCACGCTTAAAAGTTTATTCTACAAGATGTATATGAATGAAAAAAAAAACTTTTTAGGACCTACTTATGCATGTCGAATACAAGCCTATCCCGATTTTGCCATATTTTTAGCTGCCGACATGCCGAAGCCCATTAATAACTTCGTCATCATAAATCTGAGAGGATGAGCAAATCAATTTGCATACTGTAATGATTCCCATTAGATATACTATCTCAACTATTTTTTTCTTGTATCTGTTCATTGAACTATTTTACGCATTTAATGCACATATTATGCATACATAGCGGGACAGCCAATTTTATCAACTGGTTTTTTTATATTCATAAAGGAGTTCAACTGCTGCTGACACCAACGATGAAATATCGCTAAAATGCATTTCACCGGTGACTCCTGCCATATTTCTTCCATCCATTCACTTTTGGAACTGATGATGAGAACTGTTTCCCACACAAAAAAATTACAACAATCAAACTTGTTAAGAAATGTTAGCGGCTGTTTACTACATGTACTATCGTTATCATCGACATACTCGTCATCAACTAAAGTTCACTCTTAACTTATTTGCATGCAAGAGTTTATTATAATGTAGCTAAAAAGGGAAAAAAGGGTGATGACTTTTCATTACACTTTCCTTCGTTTTTCCTATTCCTCTCCTACAACAGACCATTGATGAGCATGTACTAATCATCATCAAAGCCAAACTATCGTCATCCTCGCCATAACAATCCAGAGCACGTTATGCTAATTTTGATTGTTTACAAGGTGTACACCAGCGTTTTGTTAGCTGTTTTAATCGCATGCCTTCAATACACTATTACTTCTGCATTCATAACTTTTTTTGCGTCTTGGGATGATCTCATCTTTCTGCAATGCCAATTCAAGAAAACCAGAAAACAAAATAAAAGGTAGAAACAAGATGCAACTGTCACATAAACACTCATCTCGTTAA
>VICI01004185.1:0-11467 GCA_019593645.1 Akabosia matsudoensis
AATATATAACTTTTTTAAATTCTTGACTTAGAGTATAAACACATTTTCCATATTCTCTAGAGAAAAAACAACGGGATAGTATAAGAAAAAGAAATGATTTGTACCACTAAAGGATACAATGATACAATCGTAGCATAACAAATCTGAGATTTAGAAGTTAATGAAGCTACGTAGAGGTTTGTCAAAAGAGTTTCAACGGCATTTTCAAAGATAACTTGTGCATACTCCGATAAGGCTTCATCGTCTTTGCCAGTATGAAGTGATATGAACAAGAAACCTGTGCCGTGGTTGAAAAAAAAATCTCTCCTGGAGCTCAATCATCTTGCCACTTCTGCACTTTTACATTACTCTATGCGGCTTCTCGACTCTCGACTGTGGTTGAGTAACGAAAAAGAACCAAGTTGGTTACTTACTGGCACGATCCAGTTGGCAGTAAAAGGCGTTTCTTTGATTCACGTGATCTTATTAAACATTAAAGCAAAATGAAGAAAGTTACACGGACAGTCCTTTGAGCTACCTTATTAGAAATACACGTAAGAGTGAATAATGAGACAGGTATAAATTAAAACTGGGAATTGTTGGTAGGGCAGTAGAGACCAGCACAAAAAGAACCTTGTCGGTTTTCTCCTTGACGTATCTCATAAAAACCAGTAGCGGTTTATTGCTTTCTTTCTTCATGCCCCCATTGCCTTCCCGACAGCAATGCAAGAATAAAATAATATGCTTACTAAGAAAAATGATAATGGTGTCGCTTTTTGGGTAAAAGAATGATGCTTTAAAATGATGAAAAGATGAGACACAGATACAATCTGTGCATTCATTTTCCTTTATCTCAGTGTTTTATATTTAAAAAGTGTAGAGAAAGGGGTTTGGGTCCGTGCACCATCTGTACCTCTGCTCTCACTTTTATCATATCCATCATGAAAATCAAATTGAAAACAAAGGACGTGATGATGAAATGAGAATAGAAATCGTTTCTCATCATCTCTAGAAAGATGAGTTGAACACAAGCGTGTTTTAAAAAGATCTTCTGGCACAAGGCCCATTTCTCTTATTATCGCTCTATGTTATTCTTACTTTTCAACTCGTCATTATGCGTATCGTATTTACGGTAGCTGTGAAGTCGTATAGGTATTCTATATACCAACTTTTTTTTCTTCATTAATAACATGTATCCTGCATCAGTTATGATGGCTTATATCATTATTCATTACCTCCTCAAATAGTCGCCTCTCTATAAGGTTAGAGATATGATTTTTATCACGAAACGGAAGGAATTGGTGTAGCTGCCAATGTACTTAACCTGATACGTAATGCTTTTGAAAATTACTATTAAAATACATGTGACAACATTTTGATGTTTCTCTTGTTCTAACCCAATCCCGGACCAATGCTGACTTGACTCCAAAAGAATCAAGAAGACATTTTGGAGAAAATGTAACAGCACATGTTTTTCATGATTTTGTCGTATGTTTTATGCTGCTCAAAAATAATACCAGATGTAAATCACTGCTCCAAATACGGTATTTTGCTATTATGAGGATTCGATGATGCAGAAAGTGTAAAGGATTCTTATTACTACTGGGGGTTTATTGGTATCTTCTGCCTATGTGCACCATGTTCTGTCAAAAATGAAACATGTTAAAAACTTTTACATTATGTTATGCCAAGAAAGCAAATATATTGTACAAGACCTCTTCATTACGAAATCTAACAAAAGCTACATACAATGTATTATCGATATGGTCATAAACTGAAGTAGTTGCAGTAGCAGTAATCGCATGAATATTCTTCGAAGCACAATCAAATTAAGGGGAAATTCACCTTTTTCGACAGACTATTCGAATTTCCATCACTTTGTTTGGATGTGTGGGTGTGTACTTGTTTTTAGTGTTCCAGTTTTGTCGTTTCCTGAAAAGCTGTGTAAATATGAATTGGGAGATTTCTTTGTTTGCTACAAAACCCAACATCTCGTCTATCACCTCTCAGCCAGATTTCTACCTTTCTTTCCTGTAGCCATGTGGAAAGAGTAAGAATTCGAAGATGCCTGTAACAAACACTGAACAAATCCACGTGCTCAAAGTTTTCCTCAGACGAGCATCCGTAGTGGACTGCTCTACCACATCTTTGTTTTGAATTCAAGATTTACCTAGGTTTATATTTGGGTCACCATCTAAGGATTAGCTGTTTAAAGTTTTCAAAGTGATTTGTACAGTTGCACTAAAACTTCCGGCCTTTTTTTTCTAACTTGGGTGAATCGACCCATCCCCAAGTATTTTCAATGTTACGTGCTTGATCATTATATCAAATGCTTTGGACAACAGCGAATTTCTGTATATTTTACACGATTAAAAAAAGTAGGTTACATAAAATTAAACTAAGCGTTTTACGAAATGATTACATACCCCTGAGAGGAATTTGTATAGTGTTTTCTGTTCACCTTTCTATGAAAAGATTGATAAGGACAGAATGCAACACTTGATAAGAAGTCAGCAACACAGAATAACTTTTAGAGTGAACACTCCAGCTTTAATATAATAATGATTTAGGAAAGGGCTATTTTTTATAACTGTAGAATGCGAGATCATAATAACAGTTGTGAACTTTTTTATCTGTAGAGGACCAGCACTTGTCTTTATTGTTATTCGCTTATCAATATCAAAAATCTCGTATAAAACGTCTCTCTGAAGCAGTCAGAGCTCTTCTGGAGTTACCTGCCAAGCTTTACGATAATAAGAGGGAAGTATTTGAGGAATGGTGCTAATAAACGATAAAAAACAAATCAAAGCTTCAAAACTCTTCTTTTGACTTGACTTCATCCAGCATGATCGTGTCCTGGCTGGAACAAAGATAAAGACTAGATTAAAGTTCACCAAAGGGTTAAAACAATTTTTCTCTCAAGCAGATGGGAATCACTCAACCTGAGCCGAAGTCTGTCTTGAAAAATGACTTTTCGTTTGCTCTTTCCCTATCATTACTTTATTGAATACTTCTGCTTCACCTGATTGTTATGTGAAGTGAGCATTATATCTTATAAATAAAGCATTATAAAAGCAAATCTTATAAGTCGTGTAGTATAAGAGCTCATTTCAATAGCGAGTTCAACAGTGTTTGGTATTCTATGAAGTGTTTTTCAATCTTTAAAGTTGAGTGAGGTGAAGAATCAACAATTCTCCTGGACAAAGATAACAAAATAAAACTGTGACAGAACAAGGTTGTTTGTGGCATGAAAAAAAAGCATGTAGATACAATAGGAACAAATCATGATCGCCTGACTGGTTTTAAGAAGAAGAAAAAGAAACAAACGCGCGTATGAAAACGGAGAATTGAACATAGGTTAGGGTTTTTGTTTGTGCTACAACTTGAAGATCATCATGGTCCTCTTTGTTTGGCTGCGGGGCAAACACGGGTAGACGAGATGGGATATAGGTATACCACGTAGAAAAATTGTACAAGAAGTAGTTAAGTGATAGAAAAAAGACGCAGATGCGGTTTGGAAAAATGTTTCAACATCTTCGTCGTCGTCTAGTTTCAAGAAGCAGATGCAGCTGTTGATGAAGATTGGAATTGGAAGGAGAAAAGTAGTTGACTCTGTTGCAGTGTTGTAGCAGCAAGGGGATGAAGGCGAAAGATGATTTAGGTAGCTTTTTACGTTCAGCTTGATGGACCATCACATTCGTGTATCCAAAATCGTCGATCATCTTTACTTGGATTGTAAAGTAAAAAGCAAAGAAGGGATTGATGCCTGTTCAATAAAGATAATGACCTTTGCTAGAGTTCCCCATTTTCCAGTCATCCAGCAAGAAGAAAACTGTCGTAAAAAAGAGAAAAAAAGGCAACATCTGGCGCACAGGCTGCTAGCCACTTTTGCTTCATCGGAGGATCGTGCTGAAATAAAATGTATCGTTTGCAACGAGTAGGTTTTAGGGAGTTCATTTCTACCTGCGTCTGTCCTCTTGTACTCGGTGCAAGTGTGCCGGGCAATTACTTCAAGAAAGAAAGAAATGTTGTAATAAGTGCGAGCGAGTGAAAGAAAAGAATAGGACGCCTATTCAGCTTATGTTGAGGTTATATACATCTGGCAGTATGCACTTTGTCAATAAAATGGAATAATCGGTGGAAGTAGCGCAGGGGCAAAACCAGTCGTAAAAAATTATTTACTCCACGAAATGAAAATCCATACAATTTTAATACGATCTTGTGAATAAGTAAAAGCATCGTTTTTCTTTCTTATCGCAACAGATCGCTCATTTTTACAATCACATATTTTTCCGATGTGGAATGATGCAAGCACTTTGGGAAAATTTGAAGTAAAGATGTAATGAAGCAATACATTCTGACGTCAAAAAGAAAAGTGGTAGGAGGAGGAAATTTGATATGTTTGCTGCTAAGTTTACGACGTTCAACGTTCATGGTCACCGGAGAAAAAAGGTTTTCAAGCTTCTGAAAGATTGCTCGTATTCAGTAAATTATTTTAGAAACCAACACTGCAACAAGGAATGTTTTTGTTTGAATATTAAAAGAAATAAAAGTTTTTACGAATCGATAAGAGCTAGTCATTTGACGGTGGAAACCCAATTGGTGATGTTTATCAAACTCTTGTGACGAAATAATCGCTTATTGAAGGAAAACGCGACTCCCTCACATTCATCATTGCCCTCAATCGACGCAGTTTTCTCTTTGTTCTGACTGACTGTGTGTGTTTTACAACATCACCCATAAAAGTGTATGGTCCTTGTTTCCTGTGTACCCGGAGAGATGTGACGCCCACCCCCTCCAACATAATGAACACTATGGGTTGTATGACGTGCAACAATAAGTTTTTATGAACTTTGCTGGGATCGATAAGGGTGAAAATGACATGTTAGTTCACACAATGAAATCTTAAAGAGAATTTCGATGATGGTGGGAATCTTAGGACACCTTGTCTTTTGTTCTTCACTGGTCATCAGCACGGTTTTACTTCCCAGTGTTTCCCATTGTTTGAAATTCGTGACGATGGGTGACATTTTGATGATGGACTTACTATCTGTAACATTGTAATAGTAATGATGTTCCAAGAAAACAATCTTTTTTTACTTGTTTTTCTCTTGTCAGCATGAGGTTTCATAATATTATGGAGTGTTTGCGTGCCTACGCAGTGTCATCAAGACCTGTACTGGGAACAAAAGAAGGATACGAAGCCGGACTCCCAAAATATTTTATGACAGACTCGCCTTTTATTTCATGCGTATAATTTTAATGATCCCCTGGGTAGTTCTGTACCTATATCTTTATGTTGCGCTATCAAAAAGTGAGTGGTGGCGGAGAATATACTACGAGTCATGCATCGTGTTGACTTTTAAGGAAAAAGTAATCAGATTGCATTACATAATTGCTCTTATCGCTGCCGTTGTTGCAAGCAGTTCTTGTTTTTCGTTCGTTAGGAAAAAAAATGTCAGAAAATTAAGCTCGACGAACAAAACATTGTTGTCTTATCTAATTTACTCGATCTATACTGAAGTCAAAAATATATTTGTAATATGTAGTTCTTTGGTGTATATAGTCTAGAGGATATGTTAAGGTAGTATTCATGTAACGAGAAACAAACAACTTTTTGGAAAAGGAAAAGTCAAAAAGTACCCATAATGGTGTCTTCGCACAAAATTTATTGTACGAAAAGAAACTTTGTCTTTTTTTTCTTTGAAAAGACTGAATATTAAATTAGGCGACGATCTCCTCGCTGACGACGACGTCAATGATGAACTCAGACGAATCCCATAACAGTGCAGCGCTTCCTTATATCAAGCCATTTTTAAAATAAATATTATTTAGCCTTCATGAAACAATACACATATGAAGCGGATAGTCAGTCATATTACAACCGTTTTGTTGTTACAACAGTTGGCTTTTGAATTATTCGTCATATTTTGATAAAGTTTTTTTTTGTTGGTGGGGCCCTAAGCTTATTGGGAGCCAACTTGGTTCAACCGTTTCATTTTTGTTTACCAAAAGTAATTTTCATACACAAAATAGAAGCAATAAACGTTTTTCAACATCTATGATTGCATATTCCTATTATGACTGACTATTATGGAAAGAGAAAAAATAACAACAGTTGTTGCAGTTTTTTTGGTCATGTAAAGAAGGTATTGAGCAAAAGCTTTCTTCGTCGTTTGCCATTAAAATCGAGCTGCAATATTCGTGTTCTTGCAGCAACAGAAGGAAAACACTTTTTTGTACATTTTCATATTTTATCTGCTCACATGTCATGTCGTGTGCTTAGTCTAGCAGCATCACTAAGTAAAAATTGGCTATTATAAAGTTTACTACGTACAGCTTCTGTGCTAAGTTGACTGTTCTCCTAAAACTACTCACCATATTATTATTTTGTAACAACTCAGCGTGCAGCTGTTGTTGTGGTCCATACCATTTTCTTCTTGAAGACGACAGCAAAAAAAAACTCAGACATTGTTGGTCTTCATTTTGGATCTTAAAACTGCTTCTATATGTGTATCTTGTCGTGTGTGTAAAAGCAGCAAGCAGTTGTGAAGGAGTATTATTAGTGCGTTAGCAGTGGTTCTACTACCACCATTATTGCCTGTGAGTTTTTACTCTTCACGTGTAATGATATGGCTGAGACGCTTATTGTTGTACCCATAGGTATTACGTTTCACGTTCATTTGATGCCTCTGTGAAATGGGCGAAGCAATCTTGATAGAAAAGTGGTTGGATTTTCTTCGCTCAAAGACCAAGAAAAAATAAAGGAGGCAAAGTTTGTTGAGAAAGGAAAAAAGACAAGACTTGTTGAGGCAGTTGATCAGTTGTCCAGTATCTGTTTGTGTGGGAACATGAACGGTTCAGGTTGTTTTATTTTTCCCATGTTAAATCGTAGGTGTAAGTGTATTGCATTAACTTTTTGAATTTGGAACTCTCCGGATACACTGATTGCTGTTTATATGTTGTGGGAATAAGGCGAATCATCATATTCATCATCATTATCTGCTCGTTACAGCATTATTTGTTTCGTTTACAAAAAACTACAGTATAGTTCTAGTACTTGTTATGTAACATTATTATTGCACTGTGAGCGTGTAAGCGTCAACGATATTATTCTTGAAACAACATTTACAGTAATGACAAAACTATTTTGGTTCTATATTGTCTTGTGTGAAAGCAACGGTTTGTGAGAGACTTCAGGCAACAGCAACCGAAACGGACACCTGTTGCTTGCCGGATAAAGAGGAAGTGTACCCTTTGGGATTGAAGTTAACACAAGAGAAAATCAAGTATTGATGTGTTTGTTCGTGACGAACTGAAACTAAAATGCTTTAAAAGTTTCGAAAGGAAAAATAAAAGAGAGAGAGAGAGAGAGAGAGAGCTCAGAGATTAATAGATTATTTGATTGCTACATAGTTACAAGGCAAGAAATAACGTGTTGAGTGAGCGAGAGAAAAAACGACAGCTACTGGTCTTGAATTTCAGTTGGACAAGAAGCCACGGTAGCTTGGTCATTGTTGCTGAAACGTGTAATAAATTAAAGTGTAAAGCAACGTTAACAACGGGTTGGACACTGGATAATGTTTTCTTTGGGATGGGTAAACAAATAAAATGTGGTAAAGAAAAAGGTATTATATCTGTTTGGATTAAAGTATTGTATTATGTAAATTCGTGACGGTATTATCTTCTGGATAAATCTTAAGTTAGCCAAGTGAATAGCGTGCTCGAGATAAAATACCTGGAGAAGAGTTTCAACATTTTTTTTACTTGTGGTTTAAAAAAATGTACACTGGACAGAGGTACCAATTCGTACAAATAGAATTTGATTTGATTTAGGTGATTGTCCTTAAGTGATAAAAGAACATCATGATAAATATTGTAGACACAATTAGCTTTTGAAACCGAAGACGGTAAAAGCCATTAAAATCGAGTAATTTCACTGTGCTTAAAACTAATTACAAAAAAAACATCAAAATGTTAATTTACATCGCTGGATACGTTGACGCTACCCCGTACTTGGGAGGAGAATACCCAGTACAATGTCAACCACCTCTACCCATGCCCTCATGTTCTCCAGCAGCTTCAGAACAAAGGTAATCTATTGTTTGGCATTAAATCTGCGTGCTTGAGTTTGGAGAGTGCAATTTAAAATATAATTTTGAGAAGAGTGCACGTCGAACATTAAGCCTAACAATTTAAAGTCTGGTTCCTCTGAAAAGGCGTTGGGAGTCACACGTATTATCAACCACGCGAAATAAAATTCTCACGGAAAAAACCTACCTTCCTGTCTTCAGATAAGTTCTACTGGTAATGCCTCTAGGTAATGTAATGGCAAAGCTACATCATAAACAAACTAAAAGCAACAAGTTTTAAATCCTGCTACTGACTTTATTCCCGGGAATGATTCTGTCGTTGCTTTGTAATTTTCCTCTTACATACAAGGAAATAAGCGATTCTCATAAAATTGCACTTAGGTCGCATCTCCTATTTTGTGCTTTCAAACGCCTACATATAGCAATTCAAAAGGTAATAACATGCTATTCAATTAAAAGAAAAGAAAAGGAAGCGAAAGGCGGAGTATGTGGGGAAATTGTATAACAGTGTATTTAGTAACTACACCCATGAGATTGTATTTGTATGAAAACAATGCCTTACACAAACTTGCCATTATGGTGCATATAATAGTCGCATCGAGTACAATATAACTCAGTTTTTTTGTCTTCAAAATGAGCTACAGTGTCAGCAAGTTTTACCATGTGGGTTTTTTTTTTGTTTAAAAAAAATTAATATTATCATCGTAAAGTGGGAAGACCGGTTGGCAGTTTTGTTTGAGTTACGAACGGAACATCCTTTTCGCGGACTTGATCGATTTCTTCCCTTTAAGTTCTTGATGTTTTTTTGTACCGTTACCAGTACGTGCTACCACTCATTCACCTTTTGTTACATTTTCTTAAGGCGAGTTTCATAAAAATGGCTACTAATTGAATAAATGGTA
Source organism: Akabosia matsudoensis (assembly GCA_019593645.1). NCBI lineage: Eukaryota > Metazoa > Arthropoda > Collembola > Entomobryomorpha > Paronellidae > Akabosia > Akabosia matsudoensis. The sequence continues at coordinate 8,975 of VICI01004185.1, forward strand.
TATCTAAGTCCGCAAATCTAAACAATCAGGCTAAGTCCTTTCTATTGTTGTGGGTTATGATGAGTATTCCAAACTTGAACTTCCTTGTGAACTCATTAGCAATGAACTTTTAGGACAGATTTGTCATGTCTGCTGCGTACTACTCATTTCACATTTAGTTTGCTTTATCGTTGACTTATGAACTCTTGTTGTTCACATAGGTATGTGAGCTTTAAACATGATTTGGTTCATCGTTAATGAGTCTTAAACTGTTTTGCCGTACTTGTAATGCTTGTTAAAAATGAACTGATTATGTCTCCTCTGATATGTGATTGTTACAAAAATACTATGATCATCTCCTGTTAAACTTCATTAGCGTCACCGTAATGGTCTGCAAAGCAGGAAATCCCCTCCAATGTGTGCGCATTTCATTTCATAATTTCATCTATATTACATCAAAAAAGTTTCTATTCTATGAGTCTGAATATTCATTTTCTCCTAAGTAGACAAATGTACTTCTCATAAAATGATACATGAAAAATGTATTGTGTTCGTATAGTTGTGGTTTACAAAAATGATTACGAATACGAGCGAACGCCAACGACATAATAAACAGCTTGTATTATATTCCCAATCAGCGCAGAAACACGTGAATTTGACCTTCGTTTAGAATGTCTGCTTTTCAGCGCGTCAAATGATCGAATTCTCTCGCGAACGAGCCAATTAAACCCTGCTATCACATTATTTCCACAGTTTCTCAGGAAGGCTATCATTATCCGAAACAAAATTTCACAAGCGATTCCATTGAAACATTTTAGGTTTTATAATGCATATCACACGATAGCCTTTCTGTGAGCGTTTACACAACAAATTTCGAGAGAAAAATCATGGCTAGCACAAGGCGCTTATGAAAATGTAAAGCGTGAAGAATTTAGGTCGCCACATGAAACAATTGTTTGCCTGCTTTAATCAGGTCTGTCAGTGTATTTCGTGCCCTGACTCGAAAAATTCGAGCAAATTACATGATGCGTCATTATTTTATTTAAAAAATATCTTGTTCCGTTTTATCCCTCATGGATTAATGGGAAATGCGAGACATTCACAATTTGTCGCTGTTCATTTGCTGGATCAGGCATCCCGATTAACTTGTCCGTTAATTTTCTCGGTGCAGATGAGCCATGTTTCATATAATGATTAAAGAATTTGTAATGTATATTTATTTGCGTTGAGTTTACTGACATAGAGAAAGTTGGGTTTGGAAAATGGTGACTGGCATTAAATGTAGGCATTTAATCTAGAACATGAGTGGGACATCACCAACAGGCTAAACAAGTAGATAAAGACGTAAAACAACTGTTGTGAGTTACGCTCGATATGGAACTTTGGCCACTGAAATGACGGGTTTCATTACGTATTTGAAATGAAATAAATATGAGAAATTTCTTCGTCAACATGATCAGCTTCAGTCATCTCAAACTATCATAATAATACATCCGCCAGAAAGAAAACACGCTGTGGTTTCTTTTGACTTGAAGAAGAAAATATGCTCTATATAACCTGCCTTAAAACTATTCATAGACTTTTCTTCCTCGTATGCAAGTGCTTGCACAATACAGTGTTTGGAATGAATAAGATTTGAAGTAGCAAATTGGTATTTTGTCTCTCTTCTTTGTAGCCGCGTAAGTATAGGACGGATAGAGATGTATGTTTTTCTAAAACTTAAAAATAGCAAATTGTAGTGGCGTATGCAATTTTGTTGTAAATTCGGTGCTCTGCAGTTGAAATATGTCGTGTAAAAAACAGTGTTAGCGAAATGAGCAAGGATACTTACAAGAACACCCATACATATGAGGCGTGCGAGGGGAGGCATGCATCAAATGTAAATATGTTGTGGTTGAATGTTTAGAAGAAAAAATGTACGAACAAGTTCTTTCTAGATTCATAAATTGAAAATGAGGAGGAAGACGATCGTCATTCTTTGTGTCTTTGACAAAATCTGTTAACTTCTTGAGAAATTGGCGTAGCTACGAACTAGAAGGAATGATTTCTGCTTTCATCACTTCCCAGCTAGCCATGCAGAAATCTTTTTCACTCTCAGTCAGTGTAGTTTAATGCATTTGTGAGGTGCGATACGATATTTAAGTCCAGAAGGAATAAGAATACAGGGAAACCTATTAGTATTTAGTGAATTAATGGTTAGTAGCCTGTGATATATCGTCCTTTGCTTTCTTGATAACATTAACTCACATATTATGGACTAAAAAATACACACATTAGAAGAGACATAAGTAAGGGAATGTAATTTGGACCAAATTTCGTTGTGTGCTTTAGTGTTCGAGAAAGCATTGCACGCTCTAGTAAGCAGACACAAAACGCATTTTGGAACACAAAGTGTTTCTTATTTTAAGTGAACCTTTCACATAGGATTTGTATTCCTTCGGCAGATCCAACCTCAAACAATACGAGTGGTTTCATTGTTCATTGTCCTGAAAGATAGCACGTTATCCTTTAGAA